>SDVV010013087.1:0-15225 GCA_016164225.1 Gammarus roeselii | reverse complement strand
CCATCTACACTAACGAGCAATGTGGGCCAGGCGATAACGGGGCCATCTACACTAACTAGCAATGTCGGCCAGACACTAACGGGGCCATCTACACTAACGAGCAATGAAGGCCAGGCGCTAACGGGACCATCTACACTAACGAGCTATGTAGGCCAGGCGCTAACGGGGCCATCTACACTAACGAGCAATGTAGGCCAGGCGCTAACGGGGCCATCTACACTAACGAGCAATGTCGGCCAGACACTAACGGGGCCATCTACACTAACGAGCAATGTGGGCCAGGCGATAACGGGGCTATCTACACTAACGAGCAATGAAGGCCAAGAGCTAACGGGGCCATCTACACTAACGAGATATGTAGGCCAGGCGCTAACGGGGCCATCTACACTAACGAGCAATGTAGGCCAGGTGCTAACGGGGTCATCTACACTAGCGATCAATTCAGGCCGGGCGCTAACGGGGCCATCTTTACTAACGAGCTATGTAGGCCAGACGCTAGCGGGCCTCCAAAACGTGCGAGCAGGGTTGAGAATCACGTCCTAAGCAGAGTAGAAACAGGACGCTAACGGGGCCTTCTTCGTAGAATATAATTTAAATCCACGCCCCAAATCTCCAATCGATATAATTTACATTGACTTTCGAGATGCATTTGATAAAGTATCCCCACAGGCTTACGGACAGACGGCAGCGATTTGTACTTAACGGAGCTTCCTCCCACTGGGGTAATGTCTCAAGCAGCGTGCCTCAAGGATCCGTGTTAGGTCCAGTTCTCTTCACAATATTCATACACGATCTCGATAGGGACGTACTCCCAAACATTAGCAAGTTTGCAGACGATACTAAGCTAGGAGGAAAGTGCAAACGTAGTAGAGTGTCATCAGATCCAACTAGACTTGAACAACATTGTTGATTGGTCAGAAAAGTGGCAAATGAAATTCAATGTAGACAAATGAAAAGTTATGCACATAGGTCCTCATAACCTCGATTACGAATATTCAATGTCCGGAAAGAAACTCACTCCTGTCACCGAAGAGAGAAATTTAGGTGTCATCATTAGTAACGACTTAAAAAGTAGCAAGCAATGTAACGATGCCGCCATGAAAGGCAACAAAACGTTATCAAATTAGGAAAGGTTCAACGCAGAGCTCCCAAACTCATCCCTTCGCTGCGGAATAAATCGTACGAAGACAGGCTACGTGACCTCAATCTATATTCGCTAGAGAAACGTCGAGTCAGAGGCGGCATGATCGAAGTGTGGAAGATTATGAAGGGTGAGGAAAACGGTGGCCGAGCGAGCCTCTTCACTCTAGATACTAATGGAGTGACTAGGAACAATGGATACAAAATCGTTGGGAAACATTTCTCACTCGACATCACGCGCAATTTCTTCACGTATAGAGTTGTCGAAGAATAGAACAAACTTCCAGCGGAGGTTGTAAACAGCTATACAATCGAAACGTTCAAGTCTCGGCTCGATAAGTTTTACATCAATTGCCAATAAATAGCTTAGCCGTTCCCCTTTTTTGGTGTCAGAAAAACAGAAATGGTACATGAAGCTCACATAGATGTTCTACTTCAGAACTTGCTATCTTGCTATCAAAAGGCAACCTAGTTTGGGCCAATAGGCCTGTTTTTGTCTTCTTACACTTGTAAACACTCTTAAACACTTGTAAACACTTGTAAACACAAGCAGAGTAGGGAACCAGGCGCTAATTGGCCTTGTAGATGCGAATGCCATTTTGTGAATGATATTATGTCACCAGTGTAGTGTAGCTACAGTGAGCCGTGTATGTCACCAGTGTAGTGTAGCCACAGTGAGCCGTGATAAATTAAAATTGATACGAGTACTTAATGTTCCAAGGTACTGTTAGGATGTTTCAAATTAAAACATGAATTCAACTGAATTAATCACAGCAAGCCACGTGGGACTTGGCTCTTGTTGTGGCACGAATACAGCAAGCCACGTGACACTTGGTCCTTGTTGTGGCACCAATACAGCAAGCCACATGGCATTTAGCACTTGTTGTGGCACGAATACAGCAAACCTCGGGGCACTTGGCCCTTGTTGTGGCACGAATACACCAAGCCACGTAGCACTTAGCTCTTGTTGTGGCACGAATACAGCAGGCCACGTGGGACTTGGCCCTCGTTGTGGCACGAATACAGCAAGTCACGTGGCACTTAGCTCTTGTTGTGACACGAATACAGCAGGCCACGTGGGACTTGGCCCTCGCTGTGGCACGAATACAGCAAGCCACGTGGCACTTAGCCCTCGTTGTGGCACCAATACAGCAAGTCACGTGGCACTTAGCCCTCGTTGTGGCACGAATACAGCAAGTCACGTGGCACTTAGCCCTTGTTGTGACACGAATAAATGAAAATTTCACTATGAAATGAAATGCAAAATGTGAATTTAAAGAAATTAATTCAATAATATGAAAGAATTGATATTATTAGTTTATGACGCACTTCAAAACCATCATAGGGAAAAAGACACAAGAGAATATAATCGTTGGCAATATATGTAAATTTATATATTCTCCCCTCTCTTAACTTGAGAAGAAATGATCCTGGGTGAACAGAAGGTGGAAAAGTGGTAAGATTATTTAAAAGGTCGCTATTGGACAACAGCGGTTAATCTTGTCCCTCTCGGGCTTCGACGGAGACTGTAGCGGAAGCAATGTCCACTGTGGTTGGTCTCAGTGGCGTGCCCAACAGGAAGTTTGGTTCACTGTTGTTCTGCTTCAATCCGTAGCGGAAAGGCTGCCTAGAAAATGACCGTCTACAACATCTACCACATTTGGGAACCATTGCACCTCATTGTCAGTGTCTATGGAGACACAGAAATAGTCTACCACTTGGGGTGTAGCTACCAGCAGAGAAAATGATGCACTTAAGGCCACAAATTGAATAGAAATGCATTTAGATCGCCATTGACTGACTTATGTTCCTCAATAATGATGATGAAGGCCTTATTCTCCCCTCACTTGAGTGCACGAGGACATGCAGCAGTTGAAGGGTACTCTACATACAGTGAAATACAGACTTACATTCTATACAGGCCACGGCCGCGGGGCCGAACCAATGTGGGGTGGTATACAGACATGTTTGCATAAGACATATCTTTGCACTACCTCTGTGACATGGTACCTGTGGACATGTGTATCTAATATGAATGGATATGTATATCCCACTTTGGTGGTACCTTAAAACTTTAATTGGAATTCACGCTCAAAAGATAACATCACACAAGGTGATTAAAAAACATGAAATTTTATCCGAGAAGAATGTAATAGTTATATATAAAAATGATCTGTACATAATACATAGGCTACACAGAGAGAAAATGACTTGTAAAATGTACAATATATGTCATGTTGACCTGTTCATAGCCATATACATGTAAATGTAACAGGATTTCTGCAAATAGTCTGTTTGAATCTACAATTATTTTCATACTGATTTTAGATCTTGTTGAATTTACATGTATCTGATAAATTATGCCGGTGTTTAACTTCTTTGGGCCATGTTCCCGGATGTCATGTTGCCACAACATGAATCTGGTAACTATTACATGATACTTTATAAGGAGTCAATTTGCATGAATTTGCGACGCAACAAGTCTTCATAAATTCCATTCATCAAAATTACGTCATTTTCCTTGCTAAACTCAAATCAAATAGCATAATGAAGATAATTAATAGAACACTATATACTTCATCAATCCTTCCTTCGAATTCTCAGTCTCTGACGGCGTAGTGGTATTAGTCTTAAACTCATGACTTAAGTGTCTCGGGATCGAACCCCACTCGTCGAGGATCTTTTACCTCTTTTGATATCATCAGAAACTCAAGCTTGTGTACCGCTTTCAACCTTGAATGAATACCAAGCGATTATCATTTATTGAAAAATATAGTTTATGAATAATTTTATAAGGAAAAGCTAATTTTTGTTTCTAGTCTTCATGTAATAGTTACATGACGAAATCATTTAAATTCAACAGTACAAAATATGTAAATTCAAAAGGAAAATCTTATTGGAGAAAATTCAAAAGTCACGTCATGTTGAATTTACGATATACATGTATCTATTACCATACATTTCTCTCTGTGTACGGCACTGTGATGGAAATCAGACCGTACATTTTCTGTATGGAGAAATGAGAACCTGGTGATTTGGTAGCCATCACAAGTGCAGAGGTACATTTGGTAGAATTCCCACCTGTCGTTCTTGGAGGCACTTAATTTGATGTGTTCCAAAGGAGCCCTTGTTGTTAGACGATGATTATTTTGTTATCATTAATGTCATGTATTAATGGGCATGTTTATTAACATTTCATGCCGGTTATTAAATAGCACGGGAGCTACAAAACATACATTCCTGAAAGGTGTGATGAATACTATGATAGAGATGGTGATGGAGGGCAAATGTAGGTATTCAGTTTCTAGTTTAGTTCACAAATATCAGGAGCACTTCCTAACGAATCACTTGTTAAATCTTCACCCTAAAATTCTCTATTACTATTAGCTACTTGAAGGAATGTTGGCAGCAGTCTCGTGTTCCATCAACGCATTGTAATGTTTCTATTAAATGAAAACAATACTAAGTGCCGTGAAATACACGTGAGCGTGGTCGGGGAGACACGGGATTTGTGATTCTAAGAAATGTTTATAAACAGATGTTGCCAACATGGGGTTCAAGATATTAATTAGAATTCTTGTTCATTTTGATGATGTACGTACACATTAGTGTACGTGCTTTATTCGTATATTTGCTGAATAAATAATGTTGATCTGCCATTATGTGTGAGATCTTCATATTTGTCCTAGCTTGATGAAGCTATAGTGTTGTAACATGCAGAGAGATGCAATCACTTAGTTCAAGAGGTAATTGCTTAATAGCAATTTTATGCTTTTGATGCACATGCAATGTATATATTGTTATAAAGGATTAATGTACGGCCAATTGGGGACATCTACATCACTACAGCCGGGGATGCAGCATTATGTTCTCCCCTTCTAGGCTGGCATCCAGGAGCGTAGGGTTAGCTACATGTTCAGGCGGTTTGGTGCTCCTACTGCTCTGCCAGACCTGGTGGTTTGAGTAAACAACCTAACTTGAGGTCGTGGATTTATTAGAACTCACTGTTCTGTGCGAGTGTGTGTGGTTAAATTTGCTGGGTTATTGGTAGTCTGGGTAAGTTGCGTGTACCGATCCTCCAGACGCTTTTCGTTTGATATGGGAGCAGCCTCAGGGCCTGGTGTGGTTGACGGAACGTTTCCGATTTGTGTCGTGACAGGTAAGTGCCATGCCGGAAAAAGGTCGTCCATGCCGTGGTCCGCTTTCGAGCGAGAGACGTGGACATTGTCCGTCATGCATCGTCTCTTGAGGGTGTAGTGTGTTGGTGTACGTTGAACTACCTCAAATGGTCCTTCGGAGGGTGCTTCTAGTGGGCGCCGTATTCTGTTGATGCGGACAAAGACGTGCGTCGCTGCTTAGAGTACGGCGTCGAGAAACCCCTCTGATGGTTGGTTTGGTCGGGACTGTGCCGGACCAATTTCGTTCATGAAGTCTCGGAGTCTCTGGTTGTACTCAGTGATGTCGGTCAGTGCAGGATTGTGGTTTATGACCAACAGGTCGCTAGGAAGGCGCAAGTTTACTCCGATCCTAAGTTCAGCTGATGTTTATCCGATGTCCTTTTTCACTGCGGATCGCATGCTTAGGAGGATGGGTGGCAGTTTCTCCAACCTATGGTGAGGGTCGGCCTGCGTCTTCAATGCATCCTTGATTGTCGGCGGAGTCGTTCAATCAGGCCGTTTGCCTGCGGGTGGTAAGCGGTGGTCCTGATGCGTACCGGACCAAGGGTTTCCATTAGACTTGTCCATGGTGCTGATTCAAACTGAGGACCGCGATTTGTGGTTATGCTGATGGGGCAGCCATAGCTTGAGATCCAGGTGGCAAGGAAAGCTTTGCTGACAGTTTATGCTTTTACATAGTTGATGGAACAGATTTAAGGCCAGCAGGTGTGTTTGTCGATCATGGTAAGTAGGTATTCGTACCCCTCATTGTGAGGTAAGTTACCCACGAGATCGAGATGTACCTGCGCAAACTTTCCTCCTTCTGGGGGGATGGTTTGTGATGGAACGAAGTTGTGACGGATTATTTCGCCTTTTTGACAGTTTGTGCACTGCTCACAACATTGTTGGATGTATTTTTTCATGATTGGCCACACAAAACGCGTGGCAAGTTGCTGTACTGTCGCACGCTTCCCAGGAAGGGCGGTGTTGTGCACCTTAGGGGAAAATTCATTGAGCACTGGCTGTGGAATGTAAGGTCGACACACATTGTCATGTATGTGCATGTAAATGACGTCAACTTGATGTAGGTGGGAAATGATTCCTCATCGTCGAACACTGCTTTCAACTCCTGGTCATGCTGCTGTTCCGTGCGAAGTCGTTCGTCATCAGTGTCCGTGAGAATTGCTGTGAGAAGGTGGAAGGGATCGCGCAGTCGAGTTCCGCACGCTTCCTTCTCACAACCAAATATTTATCTCCTAAATACCTTTGTAAATATGCATAGCTTTTAAGATAAATGTATTATAGTTGTACCATTAATGTATTATAGTTGTACCATTGTATTACTGTCATTAGAAGGGGGCCACAGGCAGCAGTATTTCTGGCGGCGGAAGTTACTATGCACGCCTACTAGCTTGGTTGATGGCACCGCCACCAATTAATTAGCAACTCGGATTTGGAGCAGCCACCCGATCAGCAACTCGGGCGCGTACGAGGTTTGGAGTGCTAAACCCGTAATTAAAATGAGAGTGTTCAAATTATATATTACATTGAGTTATGCTAAACGTATCTCCTGGGCAATATGATTAGGTAAAAATGGCAACATCAAATCAGTTAGGCACCCATGGCAGCTCGCGCCGTCTGGTCTGTAATAATCATGACCTGGCATCACCAGTCCCAAGCCAGTTGTGCTCGCGATCATAGCTCTGTTAACCATCAGCCAGTCGTTCAGCTTCCTTCAGAAGCACCGACAACAAGGTACCGATCCTCTTAGGTCAAGCGCATCAGAGCTTGTGTGTTTATAATCGGCCAGTGTCGCGGTCGCAGTAACTAAACTAACTATATTTCTGTGTTTAAATCTTTAGTTTGTAATTTCTTGATAACAACGAAACAGTGGATACAACATCAATAAGTGTCCTTGTTTCTGTCTTCAGAAGGCTCAAGCGGTGGAAAGTCACGTCCCCGTCCTCCTGTTCCAGACTTCTTTTCTCCACGATCTGTCATGAGATCAAGTCCCCAAACCAGGGACTGAACAGGAGAGTTCCATATCATTACTATTGTTTTTTAGGGCGATATTTTTCTTACCGTCAATATGTCTGTACTATCCAGCATTGTCTAATGCTAAAATGAATGTTTGAGTACCCGTAAATAATGTTTCCCCTCCTACTTTTTTTGTAACTTCATTTAAACGGTGTACACTTGATTTTCCATAAATGATCATGTTTAAATAAATCTTAAGCATCACAGTTTTTACTTTTAACCTCCGGTCCATATTGAATATAGGTTATATCACCGTTGAAATGACTAACCTTATAAAGGTAATTACAATCCTCGTCGTTCTGATCAAGAGGCAGCTGCATAACTGGTTCCTCTTGATCATGACATCGTGACAAGGCGTCAGCGACTTGGTTATTTTCTCCAGCAGTGTGCCTGATGTCAGTTGTTTACTGACTGATGTAGGAGAGCTGACGGCTCTCCCGAGGGATGTCTCGTTCCTGTGGTTTGTGAAGTGCACCGGCCAATGTTTTATGTTTGGTGATGATGGAAAGTCTATGACTGCAATGCGGTAGCGGAAGGGCTCCACTGAAAGGTAAGCAGCGAGCAGCTCCCGAACACAGGTAAAGTTTTTTCTTTTCCTTGGCTGAAGTTTTCTGCTGGAGAAAGCAAGCGGTCTGCATTCATTGACATGTAACTACTGAAGCACTGCTCTCACTGTGGTGCTAGAAACATCTACTGCATTGCAGTTGGCGCGTCAGGCAACGGGGGATGAAGCATTGTTGCCTGAGCTAGAGCTGGTGCACCTTCAAATGCCTGATTTGCTTCTGGGTTCCAAGCAATTTTGTCATTCTTCCTGGATGTCCAGGAAAGAAGTGTGTTGAGTGGTGCCATGACCGAAGCAATGTCATGTAAGAACTGGATCATTCCATAAAACTGGATCATTCCATAAAATGTTTGAAGCGCCCTGATGAAGCGGGCTTCTCAAAATTGTTGATGACCTTGACCTTCTCGGGCAACGGTAGAACTTCCTGTGAGGTTATTCTGTGCAACAGAAAGTCCACTTCTGTGTGTCCAAATTCACTTTTGAGTGGATTGATGACTAGTACATGAGCTGTTAGTCTGGTGAAAAGTTCTTCAAGGTCATGGAGATGTTCAAGCTCGTCTGATCTGGCAATGAGGATGTCATCAACATAATTAAATGTCATGACTTGACGTCCAGCGACGGATATGTTACGAAGGAATGACTCGAGGAATAGTTGGAAGTTTGAGCTGTCCCGCAGAGGCCGTAACGCATGCGTGTCAACTGGAAGGACCCAAAGGCGTGGTGATGACCATTTTGGGGATGCTTTCCTCGTCCATACTAATTTGGAAGTAGGCGCTTGCAATGTCGACCTAGGAGAAAATGTTTTTTCCTGCCAGTTGGGCTGAGAAGTCCTGCAGGTGTGGTAGGGGGTGGCTATCGCGTAAAGGTGAAACCCAATGGCTTTTGCTGGGTCGAAAGATCCCATCCTGCAGTATCCCTTTGATGGTTTCTTTTGCCGAGTCAGCGACCTAACGATTAAGTCGCCTGGGGCGTACGAAGACTGTTTGTACTGTTGTTGGGATGTTGTATCACACATCATGTTTTGGTTTTCAATGCAGTGTTTGGCATTGTGATTTCCTTGTGTACCTCTAATAGATGCCTGCAGCAGACAGAGTCGTCTCCTAGGGCTTACCAGTGTTTACAAGAGTATGAAGACAACAACAGGACTATTGGCCCAAACTAGGCTACCATTTGATAGCAAGAGGATTAGTTCTGATGTAGAACGTCTAAGAGACCTTCATGTGCCATTTCTGTTTTAATGACATCAAGTAAGGAACGGCTTAGCTATATATCGGACATTATGAAAAACTTTTCAGCCGAGACTTGAACGTTCCGATTGTATTGCTGTTTACAACCTCCGCTGGAAGTTTGTTTCACTCTTCGACAACTCTATACGTGAAGAAATTGCGCATGATGTCGAGTGAGAAACGTTTCCAAATGATTTTGTATCCATTGTTTCTAGTCACTCCGTTCGTATCTAGAGGGAAAAGGCTTGCTCGGTCGACGTTTTCCTTACCCTTCATAATCTTCCACACTTCAATCATGTTGCCTCTGACTCGACGTTTTTCAAGCGAATAAAGATTGAGTTCACGTAGCCTGTCTTCGTACGATTTATTCCGTAGCAAAGGGATGAGTTTGGCAGCTCTGCGTTAAACCTTCTCGAATTTAATAACGACCATAATTGAACGGAATACTCGAGAAGCGGTCGAACAAATGCTTTGTATAGCTTGAGCATACTATTTGGGTTTTTGGTACGAGATAGTGCTGGATATCATACCAAGCATTTTGTTGCCTTTCTTGGCAGCAGCGTTACAGTGCTTGCTTATTTTTTAGGTCGTTACTAGTGATGACACCTAAATTCTCTCTTCGGTGACAGGAATGAGTTTCTTTCCGGACATTCAATATTCGTGCTTGAGGTTAAGAGAACCAATGTACATAACTTTAGATTTGTCTAAATTCAATTTAATTTGCCACTTCTCTGAACAATCAGCAGTTTTGTTCAAGTCTAGTTGGATCTGCTGACACTCTAGTTCAGTTTGTACTTTTCCTCCTATCTTAGTATCGTCTGCCAACTTGCTTCTGTTCGAGAGTACGTTGCTATCAAGATCGTTAGTGAATATTGTAAAGAGAACTGGACCTAACACGGGTCTTTGAGGCATGTCGCTGGCGACATTACCCCAGCTGGAGGGAGCTCCGTTAAGTACAACTCGCTGCCGTCTGTCCGTAAGCCAGCATTTTATCCAGTTGATAAGCTCGCCTCGAATACCAATGCTGTGCAATTTACTAACTAGACGCTAGTGGGGGTCTTTATCAAAGGTCATTTGAAATTCAAGGTAAATGATATCGATTGGAGATTTATTGTCATGGATTTCAATTATATTCTTGAAAAAAAGTAGCATGTTCGTAAGACAGGAACGGTTGTGTCTAAAGTCATGCTGAGAGTGGCCAATCATTTTGTTTGATTCTAAGAATTCTGTAATTTTATCCGTTATCAAGTTTTATATCAATTTGCCAATGACTGAGGTGAGACTAATTGTCCGGTAATTGCCGGGGCACTTTTTGTCCCATTATTTAAGAATTGGGGTGACATTTTCTTCTTTCCATTTAGAGGGGCAGGTACCATTTGTGAGTGATTGTGTGAAAATGTTGATAAATGTTGGCGATTTCGTTTCTAGTCTCTTTTAGAATTTTGGAATGAACTTGGAGATTTTGTGACTTTCAGTTTATCTATATCTTTAATAACTTTGGCGGATAAAAAGATCACTGATGAGAGCTTCAATTCGTCTTTTCGCTATGATATCTTCAGGATTAGGATTATCCTGATTCTCTAACGAAAAAACAGAACAAAATGATTCATTAAGTAGGACACTCATATGGTGTCGTCCGTTTCTAGTTCACCAACATCGTTCTCGAGAGCACCAATTAAAGCTCATATTTTTTTTTACTCAAAATATAATTAAAAAACTATTTCGGAATAGGTTTGGCATTGACGGCAGTTTCATTTCCTTATTCCTTATTCTTATTTTTCTAGACCATCTTATGATCTCTTCTGCTGATGTTGTATTCTTTTTTTGCTACGTCGTCATGTGGATGTTTCTGTTTTATCGAGTGCTTTTGCTTTCTTTCGTGACTGAATATGCTGCAATTCTCCTTCCAAGTACTTATACTGATTGACTGCTATTCGTATGCTTATGCCCGGGTTATGCTCAGTTTCAATATTTTTAAGTGCAGTCAACAAATTGTTAAGCGATTGATTGACATCTTGTCCGAAGGTTATATCTGCTGACGCTATCAGTTTGTTGACGTTTTCAACTCGAGCTCTATCAAAAAGCGTATCCAGTTGTGGTCGCTAGTTCCGAGTGGTTCGCCCACTTTGACGTTAGTGACATGAGAGTCGCTTGTACTAAATAGGGGATCAAGAATATTGCTACCTCTTGTAGGTGTCTTCGCATTTTGGGTCATGAACTTATCGTCTGCAAAATCGATAAGACATTGGCCGTTGGCTGTTCATTCATTAATTTCCCAATCAATATCGGGGATATTGAAGTCTCCAATCACAATACTGCGTGTGTTGTGACGATATCGACGAGGGTGTTGTAAAAGTCGATGTAATCTGCAACCTTGTTTTTTGCAGATCGATTGACGAGGGTGATTTGACATTTTGTACGTTTACCGACTATTTGGGTTGATACTATTTCGTGTCTGCTGCATGGAATAGCGACTTCTCATCTTTGCAGAGTGGTTTTCACGAGAAACAGCAATCTTCTGCCCTCTCTGCCTTGTTTATCTTTGTGAAATTGTTAGCAGCCGGGGAGAGTGAATTCACCTAAATAAAGCCCGGTGGTCAATTTCATCCAAGATTCCGTGATTGCTATCATGTCGATATTTTCATTCATTGCAAGGGTACCTAATTCATCAATTTTTTCTCGGAGACTTCTAGCGTTCACATAGTAACATTTGAGAGTACCGTTAGCCTCATTGACTTGATTTTCTCGACTTGATCTTCTACTACTATCAGGCCTTGTGTCGGAACCAAAACTTTCGTTTTCATTTACTCGGGTTGTACTAGCGGAGCGGCGACCATTGCCTCTAACTTGGACTTGATTGATGACAAGAACTTTTTTGCTAGGACCTGCGATGATGTTTTAATGGGCTCTTGTATTTGCTGTGCATCTAGTATTGAAACAGGCAGAGCTCCGAATTCAATTATAATTCGTTTCGAAGAAGGTATCTTTTCCTTTTCGATTGCGCCCTCAATTCAGTAAATTTTCAAGTATGTTTTGTCGAGTATTTTCAGTTGAATTCTCCCTTTTCGCCGATTTGATTTGAGGGAGGTGACATTGTAATCACAAATCACCTAAATTTCCTCTGTATTCTGTGAGTCCATTTCATCGGGCAATACGTCAAAACGGTTGCGTATGTAGGGTCGGATGTGGTGAGATTGTGGCCGAACGTGTGGTGCATTGTCACAGCGTGACTACCTCTTGCTTACTAGCGTAGTGTACGATGCCTCGCTATCTTTGAATAAATTTTCATCCGATTTGGTCAATTCAGAGTCTAGGTGCACTTGAAGTTATTTCACTTGATTTAGGGCGGCCTCAGCAGTTTATTTGTCTTGTGCTAGTTCGCTGTTCATACGATCTTTGAATTCGAGGAATTGTTTCAACATGTTTTCCAATTTTGGTTCAATAGCTAGCCGCTGGGTATCCGTGTTGACTGTCGTTGTGTTGGACATGTCATTGAAGGCATGACTGAATTGTGCTTTCAGTGGCTTGATTTCCTCTGCCTGTTGTTTAATTTCCTCTACCTGTTGACATGGTTTGCAGCGCTGCCTTGCAATCCCCATACGAGGGACTGTTGCGCAATTTTCTAGCAGAGCTATTAGAACTGTCGCATACCATTAGTTCGGGGGCGTACGAGTAGTGGAAAATACCACATTCTAGCTAAGCCTTAACCATCTTAGACTGGTAAATTTACTGGTGGAAAAATTGACCGATTGCTTGAGTTCTATTTTCGTGGTTTCTTGTAGATAACAGATGTGATTGTACTAACTATAATTAGATGGGGGTTGTGAAGATTATATCGACGATTCAAAAACGGAATTCAAAGGGAATTATTACAAATGTGAGTGAGTTGAATGCGCATTATCTTCGGATGCGCATTAGCTCAGATTTACTGCAAATTCGTAGCTGCTCTCTTCTGCTTTTCAATGCTGTGGGAATTATAACACGATTTTGGGCATCAACCTTGTACCAGACATGACCGGCGGGGTATCACAAGATGACGGATAAAGTAATTAAATTTCAGTAAATGTAGTGTTATGAAGTGCCTTGGAAAACAATGATAAAGTCCCTGTAGTTCCTCTAGTTAGTGTTGCTTTTTGCGCCTTCGAAAACACCGATAAAGTTCCTGTAATTCCTTTTGCTAGTGTTGCTTTTAGCGCCTTCGAAAACAATGATAAAGTCCCTCTAATTCTTTTAGCCAGTGTTGCTTTTAGCGCCTTTGAAAACAATGATAAAGTCCCTGTAATTCCTTTAGCCAGTGTTGCTTTTAGCGCCTGTGAAAAACAATAATAAAGTCCCTGTTATTCCTTTTGCCAGTGTTGCTTTTAGCGCCTCTGAAAAACAAAGATAAAGTCCCTTTAATTCCTTTAGCCAGTGTTGCTTTTAGCGCCTCTGATAACAATGATACAGTCCCTGTAATTTATTTAGCCAGTGTTGCTTTTAGCGCCTTTGAAAAACAATGATAAACTCCCTGTAATTCCTTTTGCCAGTGTTGCTTTTAGCGCCTTTGAAAAATAATGATAAAGTCCCTGAAATCCCTTCAGCCAGTGTTGTTTTTAGCGCCTTTGAAAAACAATAATAAAAGTCCCTGTAATCCCTCTAGCCAGTGTTGCTTTTAGCACCTTTGAAAACAATGATAAAGTCACTGTAATTCCTTTTGCCAGTGTTGCTTTTAGCGTCTTTGAAAAACAATGATAAAGTCCTTGTAATGCCTTGATCCAGTGTTGCTTTTAGCGCCTTTGAAAAAATGATAAAGTCACTGTAATTCCTTTTGCCAGTGTTGCTTTTAGCGTCTTTGAAAAACAATGATAAAGTCCTTGTAATGCCTTGATCCAGTGTTGCTTTTAGCGCCTTTGAAAACAATGATAAAGTCACTGTAATTCCTTTTGCCAGTGTTGCTTTTAGCGTCTTTGAAAAACAATGATAAAGTCCTTGTAATGCCTTGATCCAGTGTTGCTTTTTGCGCCTTTGAAAAACAATGATAAAGTCCCTGTAACTCCCTTTTCCAGTGTTGCTTTAAGCACCTTCGAAAAACAATGATAAAGTCTCTGTAATTCCTTTTGCCTGTGTGCTTCTAGCGCCTTTGAAAAACAATGATAAAATCCCTGTAATCCCTTTAGCCAGTGTTGCTTTTAGCGCCTTTGAAAACTATGATAGATTCCCGGTAATTCCTTTTGCCAGTGTTGCTTTTAGCGCCATTGAAAACAATGATAGATTCCCGGTAATTCCTTTTGCCAGTGTTGCTTTTAGCACCTCTGAAAAATAATAATAAAGTCCCTGTAATCCCTTTAGCCAGGGTTGTTTTCAACGTCTTTGAAAACTATGGTAAAGGCCCTGTAAGTCCTTTTGCCAGTTTTGCTTTTAGCGCCTTTAAAGAACAGTGATAAAGTTCCTTTTATTCCATTTAGCCAGTGTTGCTTTTAGCGCCTTTGAAAGCAATGATTAAGTCCCTGTAATCCTTTTAGCCAGTGTTGCTTTTAGCGCCTTTGAAAACAATGATTAAGTCCCTGTAATCCCTTTAGCCAGTGTTGCTTTTAGCGCTTCTTCGAAGTCTTCGTACGAAAGAACGCCCAGAATTATGGAGCAATCATTCGCCAAGCAGAGCCGCAAAATAAACTCTCTCTCCATTTACGTGGTAGCAGGACTGTTACCATGCATTGGCACCTGCTAATAGCACTGCTTGCTTTAGCAGGTTCTTGCATTAGCACCTGCTAATAGCACTGTTTGCTTTAGCAGGTTCTTGCATTCGCACCTGCTAATAGCACTGTTCGCTATAGCAGGTTCTTGCATTAGCACCTGCTAAAAGCACTGTTCGCTTTAGCAGGTTCTTGCATTCGCACCTGCTAATAGCACTGTTCGCTATAGCAGGTTCTTGCATTAGCACCTGCTAAAAGCACTGTTCGCTTTAGCAGGTTCTTGCATTCGCACCTGCTAAAAGCACTGTTCGCTTTAGCAGGTTCTTGCATTCGCACCTGCTAATAGCACTGTTTGCTTTAGCAGGTTCTTGCATTAGCACCTGCTAATAGCACTGTTCGCTTTAGCAGGTTCTTGCATTAGCACCTGCTAA
>SDVV010013086.1:0-15226 GCA_016164225.1 Gammarus roeselii | reverse complement strand
ATGATAACAAATTTAAAATTCATCACCATGAAAAAAGGGCAGAGAAAAATAATAGAGCCCAAGCAAGAAGAAATAATAAAATACTAAAATAAAGTGTTAATGATCTATAAAATGAATAAGTGAATAAGCATCCATCCACCCCAATTGAATGTGGAGGTGGCGAGAGAGCGTGCAATGAACAGGCGTGAATGGAGAATGGTTGATTTTGACGCTGCTCTGATGTGCTTTCCCGCCCTTGGCATCCCGCTGTCGGGATGGTCGTGGGTGGGGGGGGCCCGGCCATTATGACGCGGCGGGGGTAAACCAGTGAAAACTGTCGGGCCCTGCTGCTGACGACGGTTCCTCGGTACATTCGGGACCCAGTGTAGGTTGAGGGGCTACCGGCCGGACCCTTTTAGCACAAAAGGGCTAAGTTGTGTGAGTGTGAGCGTGTGAGGGTGTGAGGTGCGCCTTGCCGTCGGCCACCCCCCTTTCTGGGGGATGCGGCCTAGTGTCTGTATCTGTATTTACGAGACTATATTCGGCTTAAGTTTCTATACCCTGGAAACTTGTAAAACTTGGGAGCTTAGACGCGAAGAACAGTATGCAATGTTAATTTCAAACTCATTTAGTTGTCCGTCATTGGTTACGATACTGCCTCTGCGCAAAGCTGAAAAAACGGCATGATAAAAAATGAAACCTCAGCAAGAGGAGACCACTTTTGCTGCCGGGATTCTTGATTAGTGAAGGGGTTCATCTCAATCGAGCCTTGACGGATGGAGATGGACCTCACTCTTCTCATGCACACACCCATACCAAAACTTACCCCTTGAGTGAATGCAACATGCAGGAAGTAACTCCAGCTTACGGTATAAGCTCATTGAGAACGAAAAGCCAGATGAGTTTCGACAGAAAGGAAATAAAAGCTTTACCAAACTCCGTGACAAATCGAGGGTCAAGTTAGCGCAAATAGATCATTAAAACACAGAAGGACAGAATGAAACAACTCATCACACAAAGTTTGTACAAAATGTAAGTTATTTCTGTTTAATAACAATTATCTATAAAAATTCAAATCGTCTAATATATGCGTTTTTACCAACATAGTCATTATTCCAGGAAAAACATTTATGCAAGTGGTTGCGCTTGGCATCAAGTGGAATTCCAAGAAATCCAATAGCTATTTTATTGAGTGATGGTATAACAGATACATCATAGAGGGAAGTATTTGAATACTTTTACGGATACAGACAGAAAGCCGAATACCCCCGGAAGGGTGGTGGCCCCCTTCCGGGGATTCATACACTCGCACAACTTAGCCCCTTTGTGGGGAAAGGTGGAACTTTTCCCCGCCTTAAATTGGTAGAGCATCATATAAATTTTCATGCGCCATGCCTCCTGCTAAACCTACAAGGTATATTTTCTAACGAAACCCATAGACGGCCATTGTCGAGCTCCCCAAAAAACAGGGATCCCATGCATGATATCTACACATTTAGGACGCTAGGTTTGATGACAAGGTATCTTTTTTTGTAAGGCGAAACACTAAATTGACATTTCCGCGGTTTACACTTAGCTTAGGATAACGTGTAGCACAGACAGACGGACACAAGATTGTGAGGAGGTGCGTTCGACCGGCACTATGAGCAAGCAATGTGTAGGTGCAAGCGGTATTATCCTTTACTTAGCTATTCAGGCCGTCAATGAACGTTTCCGTTAGAACAATTAAAACATTCAAGAAATTATTCTGTCTTTTGAACACGCATGTGTACTTGGTAAGTTTTCTTCCCGTACACGATAAGATTAGTGCGACGGGACTAAGACGCGTAATAAGAGTGAATGTACAGTAGTCGCATACGAAGTGCCTATAAAACTTTGAACTCTAAAATGTCTATCTACAACACATCAAACACATATTCTGTTAAAATGCTGACTTCACATTTCTTGTAATAGATAAGAAGAGGGTCAAATACTACATTGCAATAACTTGAAGGGGATGTTTCTAGCAAGACAATAACACTGTCGAAAGCATCTTCAATCAAAGAACATTATGTATAAAGCAGCATTTAAACATAAAAACCGCTCAAAGTACCAAATTCGGAAGCTCCTCTAACCGTCAGAACCACTCGGCCATCGCAGCAACCAATCCTGAAGTATCCTTTCCAAAATATTACTCGACATTCCTTAGCTGTTCAACGGTGAAACAAACTGAAAATTGCTCAGGGCATAACTCACAATTCATTGATTTTCACTAATTAAAAATAAGCAAATTTAGGCGGGTATTTGGAGCCGTCATTTAGACCAAAGGTTCTTCGAGGGGAGATTAAACGCCTCTCAAACCTGAAACATAACATAGTCATCCCCCTAAATTAAAAACAAACATACATACATACATACATTAAAAATAATATTCAGCAGCAGCTCTCTTGGTCCGTTCCACTTCGCCGTGATCTTTTATTTTCTTACTCTTGTTCCATCCTTATTGATTGGATCTGTCGTTTTTGCTCGACGGCAGCCACACACTTGCGAATTTCCAGCCCGATGGCGCGAGCCATGGGCGGAGGCACAGCGTTGCCCACCTGCACAAGAAATATTTCAGATTTAGAACAGAAATATTCAAGAACCGAAATGTGCACACAAGATACCGTCAGAAGGAAGTGCATAAACAATCATCTACATCAAGACGAGCAGGGGTTGGATTCATTCGATTTGAGTCGCTCTCTGGGAGGCCGACCAAAGTTGTACCTCGTTTTAATTTTTTTTCCTTGGGGGAGGGGCGAGGGATTCCTTTCTCTGTAAATTCATACCTCAAAGATGGCAGAAATTAGAGTGAGCGGAGGAGAGGAGCATTGTTAGAGACGCTGAATGTGTTTGGTTGTAGAACAAATGAAGCAGAGAGATTTGTAAGAATTTGTGAGGAAGTTTGACGTGTTAGCGCCGAGTGAGACGAACTGGAAAGATGGGGTCGAATGCGAGTTTAGCGAGGTAAGTAGAAGTAAGTCGGGCGTGGAGGAAGGTTGGGCACGAGAAGGTGTGGTGTTGATGTTGGGTGATCGGTTGACTATTAGCGATACCGAATGGAAGGTGTCTTCTAGATTGATGTGGGTGAATGAAGTAGGTAGCGAGGGAAGGAGCAATATTTGATTACCCCGGGTGAGTGTCGAGAGTTTTCGAGGTCAATACAACATAATGATACTGGGGGACTTAAATGCGAAAGTTGGAGATGATACACATACAGACACTAGGCCGAGTCCCCCAGAACGGGGGGTGGCTGACGGCAAGGCGCACTTCACACGCTCACAATCACACTCACACAACTTAGCTGTTCTGTGCTAAAGGGTCAGACCGGTAACTCCGGCACACACACTCTGGGTCACGAGTGCAGTCCGAGGATCCGTTGTTAGCAGCAGGGCCCGATAGTATTCACTGGTTTACAACCGCCGCATCATGTTGCCCCCCCCCCCCCTCAAGGGCGGGAAAGCACATCGGAGCAGTGTCAAAAATCAACCATTCTTCACTCACGCCTGTTCATTGCACGCTGTCTCGCCACTTCCACATTCAAGTCTCTCCTTCCCAAGGCCTGCTTCACACCATCCATCCACTCTAACTTCGGTCTACCTCTAAGCCTGCAACCACTCGCCTCCGCATACATCACCCTTTATACCAATCTTCTTTCATCCATCCTCACCATGTGCCCGAACCATCTCAGTACACGCGAATCCACTCTGTTCTCCAACTTTTTCACCAATTTCAACCAAGAGTCATTAAAATGGATGGTTCTCTTCGATGCCATTTCTACTAACTTAACCTGAAAAAAATGTAAATTAAGCACAATTGCATCAAAAACAGATTTAGTATGCTGGAACATACATCAGTCTGATGGCATATGTTTCAGCATACCACAACTGTTCTCGGACATTAAAGTGATCTCTGCCAGAGAATAGTTTTTGTTGCGAGTGTTACCAGCAAACTTGGATAAATATTAGGTTATTTCAATGACATAATGAATAAAACATCTGCCTTCTCATAACATATATGTGAATCCAACAATTCTATATTACTATGGACGATTTTACATGAACTGCAACTCAAAACTAAACTTCAAAAGATAGCTTCATCAAGTGTAGGGAGTAGGGACACTGCTGATAACAACATGTATCCCTCTGCTTTAAATGCAAACAATCAAGTATGGGAACCTTACAGCAAGTGTCATGTTATGAGCTGAAGCATTTTGTCAGTACCATCATCACAACCCTAATTCGATTTTTGTATGCATGATATATAATGTTGTTGTTGATGAACATCTATAGGAGCCACAGTAGCGAAGCGAATTATTTTTTGGTAGCTTATTTTTAGAGCCATGACACTGGCACAACCTTCACTCATCTCGAGTTTAGATATTGACTAGCGGTGGGTGTGATGGTTTCTTTGTTACATTATTCAAAACCTTTGATGCTCAGAAATGGGGGGAGCGCATCAAATCCCCTAGTAGTACCATGATATGCACTACTCCTTGCCTGTCATTACTAATTTCCAACACCAACTTCATATTTTGCACTGTTTAAAAAAATCAAGGACATCAAGGACGTGTGGGAACCCTGATAATCTATCTAATGAGTACGACTGCTAGGGCAACTACTTCTTGAGCCAAAGGAGATGCCTAGATGAGTTTAGAGACTTGGGTTTTCTAACGCGCTAGAGTCAGCGTCCGTCTGGCGCCGATCGTCACACCAGCGACTTGTGCTGCATCAAGTTGAACGCAATTTTCTATTAGAATCAAGTAATTAGAATTATTACTACGTAAAAAATGTCCTTTAAGCGACGAATGTCCAAGGTATGCACAGGTGTCACAGAAACTCCTAAGTTACTGACGCAGTATGGTCCAGCATTCCCCGGGTGGCAGATTGAAGCATAAGCACACAACCTACTCTGCTCCAGAGCCCCAAGTACTTGCAGTCGTCCTTTAGGTGCTGCAATCAAGGCCTATTGACGCCTGCGAGGTTGAAGATTAAGAAGTCACAGCAAACGGGGATGCCATGAATGAAGTCTACACCGCATGAGAACAGTAAGAATGGAAAGGAAAGAAGTCATAAAAAAAGGTTGCATGAAATAAACACAGTTGGGCTGTTATTAACCACCCAAAAGAAGAAAAGTTAAGATCATTGTGTGTGTGCTACGACTGTTGAAAGTGTAGTTAGGAAGGAGTGTGAGATAAGATGAAAGAAATTTAAACTAAGCTAAGATTTAAAAAAAATCGAGTATATTTCGGATAGAGGAGAAAATGAGAGATATTGAAGAGAAAAGAAAAGAAGAGTCTGAAAGGAAATAATGATGTTCATCCCCTCGGTTGGTCCGTGCGGCTTGTGAACCTGACATGTCTGAGGGAGGAAGGAGGTACCCAAGCCATTCACCTCACCTGTCTATGCTTCTCGACGATGGAGCCATAGAAGCGGTAGGTGTCGGGAAAGCCTTGTGACCGCGCGCACTCTCTGACGCTTACCACACGATGTTGTTCTGGGTGTAGCACGCGGCCCTGGGGAAAAATGAAGGCAGGTTAGTTGCTGTGTTGACAACACAATGCTGCCCAGAGGTACCGGTTTGCCCACCACTAGTGAAGAGCGACTAATCAAATCATCAAAGTCTCTGCAGCATCCATGACCAGTTTGCTTAAGAACAAGTTGAGAGCAATACTCACTTTCAAACACCGGACCACATCTGCCTTCTTTACTTGCTCGCTCATTCGGCTCAGGTTTTGGGCGGTCTTTCAAAGCTGCAGAAGCAACTTGTACCTGCCTGTTCTCTACTAACTGAAGAGTGTTAGAGAAAACCTGCAGTGCAATAAGTCATAACAATTAATCTGATTTGGAACTAGATAAATCCACTTAAATGTAAAGAGCGGCTCATCAAAACATCCAGGGCTCTCCACTTCAGCCTCACCTGCTTGCCCATGGGCTCAGGGTTGGTGACTGTGGTTGAGAAGAAGCCGTCCCACTCCAGTCTGCCGTATAGCCCTGCCCAGTTGTTGTGTCGATTGGAGGTGTGGGGCAGACACCAAGGGATCAGCGTGTTGTGCTGCCGGTCCAGAGGGTCACACGCCTCACCGCTGGCGCAGGCGCACACGCCACGCATCCGACCCTCAGCGGAGCGACCGTTGCGAACGTCGTCGTGGTTGTACTCTCTGGGTAACGACAGAGGAGATCGTGAACAATTTTGTCTGCCATTTGTCGCTATACCAGAGAATCGGTAATCTATTAACCGGTTACCTAGTTGAATGGTTATTAATTAAGCTACGGTATATTGTCGATACCTAATTGCCAGCCTCAGTATCCGTTCAACTAACAGAGAAGTACATTATCAGAGATAACCTCACCCCACAAAAGTCACTGAACTGGCCCCGAGTAACCCCAGAGGAAGCTCCTTACACCAGCTTTCACAGCTTACGGGTCCCAGAGTCTACTCTTACCTTACAACTTAGATTGCATTAGCCCAGAGCAACCTAGCTACTACAGCCCTCTCACTCCAGTACTTACAGCTCAAGAATTCAGGAGTCAACCCTCACTCGACAACTCCCACTATGCTAGCCCAGAGTAGACAAAATTTAGTCCTCAGTCACTCAACTCCCAGTGTACGGGATTAAAAGTCTACCATCATCACATAACTCCGTCTGTACTAAGCTCATAGAAGCCAAAATATAGCACTCCTACACACACACCCCTCCTGAACACACAGCATACGTATCAACAAGAGACTACCCTCAGCCGAGAAAATCACTGTACTGATCCAAAGAGCACAGATTCAGTACCTTGTTCCAGCACTGACAGTATACGGGCCCAAGAAGAATCTCCTCAGCCCTCACCTCCCACTGCACTAACTCCGAGATTCAGCCTTCATCACCATAGAACTCACACTCATCACCCTTGCACTCACAGCTTTCGTGTCCATGAGCCGTCGGCGAGCCGTACAGGTTTGTTGGGTAGCATACGCCAGTCCGACCCCGGGGCGGTGGGAATGTGCTGCATGCGAGCGGCCACTAGAGCACTGAGGAGCTTACAGCAGTGGTCTTGAAGCAAGGGAGGGACTCCAGCAACCAGAGGTCCTCGGAGCAGCCTCTGCATATGTGACTCAGGCTCAGTGCAGTAGGCAACCTGCTGGTGGCCACCCCCGTTGGTGATAGCTTGAAGGTCGCTGAGAGTGTCCCGTACGGTAATCGTTCGTAGAGGCCCGCACGTGCTCCATCGGCAGTTGCTTTGGTACCTGACATCACCTATGGCAGCTGATAGGGTGCAGGCGCGGGGAGCAAATGAGTGGATTGGTTCTGGGAACAAAGGCAACTGTTCCCCGGGAGCAGCAGCCAGGACGATAGCCCTGCGTCTGGTCTGAGCCACACCGTAACTGCCCGCCTGCAGGATGCCGAAGGTGCACTGGTAACCCATGAGGATTAGCACGCGCAGCGTAAGCTGCAGCACCGCCGAGCATTTGTACGAGACGAAGTTGCGCACGTTTTCCAGCAGGAAGAAGCGCGGCCTGTAGAAGTCACAGTATGACAAGTACGAAGCGACCAAAGAGTTTTTAAACTGCGAGTACTGCCGCGAGTTGAACCTGTTCATGCCACTGAAACCTTGACAGGGGGGACCACCACAGAGCAGCTCAACCTCACCCTTGCAGGGCAGCTTCTGGCCCTTCCCGTTAGCGGGTGCACCTTCCATGGCCATTGAAAGCAGAAGGTTGCAGTCGTCCGTGAAGACCGTGGCGCTGGGGTTGTTGAGTTTGAAGGCGTTAGCCGCGGGTTCAAACACCTCAATGGCCCAACAGCTTTCAGCCACTCCCGCCTGGTGGAAACCCTCCGAAAGACCACCACAGCCAGAGAAGACGTCCAGCGTGCGGAGCCTTCTAGTGATATTTGGGTACTCTTCAGGCGCGCCCTTTGCGGGTTGGAGCGTCTCCTCAGAGATACCCTTAGAACTGCTGCCTTTGCCTTTACCTTTTCCCTTGCCCTTAGAAGCGAGACCGACAGCGTGTCTCGGCGGCTCTACTAACTCCTTCTTGTCCGGGTCGTAGGCCTGTGTAAAGGTAAACCTGTAGGGGCCTTGCAAAAAGAACTCATCCTCGGAGCACGTGATGTTCTCCCCAAACATCACGGAGCATTTTCCGCACACCGCACTGAAGGGAACAGATACTTCTTCTTCGGACCAGTACAAAAGGTTCAGAGGGGCTTGGAAGGACGCTTCTCTGCCACGATGAGTGTTCTCGGGTCGGTAGAACTTGCGGACCACAGCTGTCACAGCGTCGGGCTCCAAGGCCCTACCTGCGCTTGCGCCTGAACTTGAAGTCCTGATCGCTATTATCCTGGCAATTCTGAATGGCTCCGACGTATCGTCATTGCTACCCTTGATCCGGTCGGAAGTGATACGGTAGTACTCTGGAAACAGTTCTTCATCCACTTCCCTTACACGCTCCTCTCTACACGCCTCCGATGAAGGCGCAGCCTTAAACTTATAAGCAGTGGGATGAATAAATATGGAGTCACCAACATTGAAAATTTGCTCAAGATACTGGACACTGCCAACCCGGTTCTTGGAGTCGGGGAGGGGGTCTCCTAAGACGCACTGATCGGTTAGCTTCGCGTCCTCAATGCGGTGGCAGCAGGGGCAATCAGTATTATCTTTAGAATGTAGGATGTTCTGATCGTCCGAAAGGTGCACAAACCTGGCGTGTTTTGGCACGTAGGCCATTTGGCAGAAAAAGCTGTGAGTGTCGTCTGCGGACAGCGGATACAGGTCCTGGGGGCAAGCTAGGCCTCCCAGCTTGGCCCAGTTGGGAGGGGGAAGGTGAGGCACTACTCGCACCTTTTTAATGATGGACGCCAGTGGAATGTCCTCGCAGTCATCGAGCCAGAACAACTCCAAAGGATCGCTGGTGTCTCCAAGTACAGTATCAGTTCCTCGACAGTACCAGTCGGCGTGCACGCACATCTCTTTCTTCGCGGTGTCCTGCCACATCGAGATGACTCTAGCTACGTAGGGTAGATCCTTGGTGCCTGGGTCAGGCTCAATTTGGACGCAGTCTCCTCTAGTCACCAGATCCCCGTTCACCAGTGCAGAGGCATAGTAAGCTCTCTTATCTCGTTTCTCAAAAGGCTCCCCCACCCAACTGAGCTTATGCGAGGTCTTTCGAACTCTGTGCGCTCTCATCGCTGAAACTGCAGCATTTTTGAGCTTCTCCGCGTCGTCCACGTCGATGTCATCTTCAGGGTCCGCCATCATCATGTTAGGGCACTTACGTTCCTTGCAGCACTGCTTGCTCTTGCCACTGCCCCCGAACTTAACCATATCCTTACAGGAGGTACAAGACTCGCAATCCTGCCTCAGGCACGCCTCACACATACCACACCGCATCCTTCGTGGTCCTGCTCCAACACGGTCATCTTTTTCTCCGTCTTTATCCTCGCTTCCACTTCCTTTACTGTTGTCTATCTGCGCCGCAAAGAACTTGTCAAAGCACTGACGAACTAGCGCCGTGGTCGTTGCCTTCGTCCACTTGGGCATCTTCTTGAGGGTTTTAAGGCGTGGGCCCGTGCTTCTCAGAGCACAACGCTTGCCAAGGGTTACGCCTGCGAGGTCAACGAGAGACCCCAGGCAAGGGTGGGTGAGGAGGACATCGGATCCGTCGCCGGCGAGGTCAAAGTTGCGCACCTGCTCACAGACGAACTGGGCGTGTCGCAGGAGGGAGTCCTCACTGAGAACCACGCCTGAGGAAGAGCAGATACCTGGTGAGCTCAAACCAAAATGATAGAATAAATAGCATGCTGGCAGAAACTGGTCGAGTTGCATTGAATAGCAACCCAAACTTGCAATATTGTGACTTCATAATGTCAGTATCTATTTTAAAACAATGCCTACATACTGTTGATATGATTTGTTTAATTACCTCGAAGCTTTCAAAATTTTGTACATATTGACAATTTGTGATGGCACACACGAAGATGCTTGCATACCAAAGCCAAATAAATTTCCAACACTTCGAAATAATCTACATTTTCAAACAATGTCTCCCGAACGTATAGATATAACAAGAAGTATGAAACAAATTCCTATCAAAGTTCTGTGACCAAGAATGTTACCAAACAGAATGATAAATTAAACGTTGTGTGACGACTCGCAAGCTCGTGTAGCTAAAATCAACCTCTCCGCCAAAATCGAGTGAGCAATTGACTATTCTTCGAAGGCTATCGAGAAGGAAATCTAATGCTGACTAATTAGGTAGGTTATTCAAATGCCAGCTTCATATTCAGTTACTTGACACTAATCTAATCATATTCAGCTAGCCAGGAATATATAATTTGAGATAGCTACACAAAATAGAGTAAGAGTGAACGTACGAGGGTAGAATATGACCTTCACCTATGAGGGAACCCTAGCCAGTAGCCTAGGATTGAGATTAGAGTAGTAGTAGTTGCATCAGTTTTCCACCGGAGTCCCAACGCGAAGTTAATGTTGACTCTCCGGAAGGGCAATTGAGGAGTGGCAAAGTAGATGCAGCGTAGATTCCGAGTAGGTTCAACGCTGATTCCGAGTTTGATTAACGTAGATTCCGAGTAGTTTTAATGTAGGTTCCGAGTAGTTTTAACGTAGGTTCCGAGTAGTTTTAACGTAGGTTCCGAGTAGTTTTAACGTAGGTTCCAAGTAGGTTCAACATAGATACAGAGTAGATTTAACATATGTACAGAGTAGGTTAAACATATTTACACAGAAGGTTTAACGTAGATACAGAGTAGATTTAACACAGATACCGAGTAGGATTAACACGTAGATACAGAGTAGGTTTAACATCGATACCAAGTAGGCTTAATATAGAAACAGAGTAAGTTGAACGTAGATACAGAGTAAGTTCAACGTAGATACAGAGTAGGTTTAACGTAGATTTTGCAGGGGGGGAGCAAAGGTTTCAAGATTCAGAGGAGCCTAAAGAGGGTCCCCCAGTTTTTCAAGAGGGTCCCGAAGGGGGTCAAGAGTGTCCTCAAGAACCCCAGAAGGTCCAAGTGGGTCCCCTCCAAATCCTCCTGGTCTTTCGAGTCCCTTGGGTTCCCGAAACCCCGGATCCCCCGAGTCCCGCGGGTCCCATGAGTACCCCCCCTTCCCCGGGTGACCTCGTCTCAACCAACCTCGATATATATGATAATAACCAATGCATAATTTATCATCATGAAAATAGGGCAGAGAAAAGTAATAGAGCCCGAGAAAGAAGAAGTAATACAATACTAAAATAAAGTGTTACTGATCGATAAAATGAATAATCATCCATCCACCCCAAGATTGAGATTAGATTTGATTGCCAAGGCTTTTTAGTGCACGGAAAGCCTAGGATAAAGATCATTGTGTCACCCAACTTCTACGTCTTCTTACAACAAACATCGGACAGATACGAACACTAGGTCAAATCCTCTAGGAAAAAGTGTGTCTGACGACAAGGCGCACCTCATCTCTTATTCTTAAGGGTCCGGCCAGGAAACCCTGCAGCGCACTCTGGGTTATGAGTGTTGTCCAAAATCAGTGTCAGCAGTAGGGCCCGACCGTGTGACTGGTTTACCCCCCACACCCACGACAAGCTCGTTTCTCAACAAGATGCCAAGGATAAAAAGGCACATCAGGGCAGCGTCAAAAAAATCATCCATTCACAACTTCGTAGGTGTTCATAATTTCCAACGTGTAGGTAGGTAGGCAATTGACCCACTTTGTATATGGTCATACAACCCACCTTGTGGAGGCACTGCAGTCTGGAGCTTATGCAGGAGATCTTCATATGACCCCTCTTCATTGTCGTAGAGGAATTCAATGACCAATTTGCTCAGGTGTATCTTTTCCATGACAGCGTCCACAAAAGGCTTGTAAGCTTCACTGGGCTCCATCAGAACATACTCGGCGAAACCCGTCGAGAAGCCCAGGAGAGCTTTCTCGCCTGTTGGTAAAAAAAGAATTGAAGATAACCAACAAAGATTAGAATCTAATTGAGACAAAATATAGATTGCTCACGAAATAGAATAATTAGGTCCTCATTATAGAACTGAATGACACGATCTGCAAAACTCTCAATTGGTTTAAAATGAACAAATCACGTATAGCCATCATTGAAAAAAAAAATAACAGCATTGGGTAAAACAATGTCTCCTAGCAAAGGCTGGAGACCTTACTAGAAGTTGAAGTTCAAACAATTGTTCTTACCATGAATCAATCCTGAGGTGGGCTGCATGAAACAATAAGGATATTAGATTGTGGCATCTGCAGGTGTATGCAGTAGCTAATACTTAGGTATGTCAGCTACTCATCCAGTGGCTGGTGATTAGATTAGAGTGAAGAGGCTTTCTAGCGCGCTGGAGCCATCGTCGTTCTGGCGCCGAATGTCAAACCAGCAAACAATGCTTCATCAAGTAAGTCTTTGTTTTTCTTCTTTTAAAATTTGAGTTAGGTTTACTACTGCGCAAAGTCAAGATCCTTTACGCGGCGAACATCTAGGGTATGTACGGGCGCCACAGGAAGTACAAGAACTCCTAAGGTGCAGAGGCCATAGGGTCCCAGCACTCCCCGGATGGCAGTAAGGAGGATTAACACACTTCCTATCCTGCTTCAGAGCCCCATGGATTCGAAGTAGTCCTGAAGGTGACGGGCTACGCGCTCCAACACCAGCTGAGGGGGAAGATGAAGAAGAGACAGAAAACGTAGATCCCAGGCATGAGATCTACACTAGGTGTAGGGAATTTCACGCATGAGAACATCAAGAATGGAAATAAAAGGAACAGTTATATAAAAAGGTTGCATGAAAGACAGCGCAACTCAGTCTTTCATGCAAAGACTATAATAGGAGAGTTGCATTGACTATTGGGAGAGTTGTTAAGAAGTCTGAGATAAGTTAAAGGAAATTTGAAATGAACATAAGATGCAAATGAGGTAATTAAAAGTCAAGCAACCAAGAAGGTGAAGAGAAAAATAAGTGAAGGGTGAAGAAGAGGAGAGTCTGAAGGGAAATAAGGGTGTTCACCCCCCCCGGTTGGGCCGTGATTTCGTGCGGACCGTGAACCTAACAGATGCCTAGGAGGGGCAGCGGCTGGTGAAGAGACGACCGAAAAAAATTCACGTTGCCCTGACCGCTGGTGTTTCATGTGGGGGTTGAGCAACACTTGATAGGCATACACGGCCGCCCCCAAGAACGAGATGGCCGGCGGCAAGACGTTACTCACATCATGCTTCACCCGCTCACACATAACTAATCTTAGCTGTTGTTCACTCACTCCGGGTCAAAAGTGAGAACTATGTCCACACGAGAGCTCGAGAGCATTTGATGGTTTACTCCAGCTGCATCACAGATGACTCAACCCCTCCCCTCTCCCGGCCATCCCGTTTGTCTATGAGACAGCCAAGGGCATGAAAGCTCTTCAGGGCTGCGTCAGACATTCAATAAAATCATTCCCATTCTTACGCTTATCGCAATCATGCTTTCGCTTCTCCCGACCGATGCCTCGGTCCAACAATGCCTTCTTCACAACATCCATCTACCAAGCATGCAGGTTGCCATGCCTTCTTCACAACATCCATCAACCAAGCATGCAGGTTGCAGTGCCTTCTTCAAAACATCCATCTACTAAGCATGCAGGTTGCCATGCCTTCTTCACAGCATCCATCTACTAAGCTTGCAGGTTGCTATGCCTTCTTCACAACATCCATATACTAAACATGCAGATTGCCATGCCTTCTTCACAACATCCATCTACTAAGGATGCAGGTTGCCATGCCTTCTTCACAACATCCATCTACTAAGCATTCAGGTTGCCATGCCTTCTTCACAACATCCATCTACCAAGCATGCAGGTTGACGTGCCTTCTTCACAACATCCATCTACTAAGCATGCAGGTTGCCATGCCTTCTTCACAGCACCCATCTACTGAGCTTGCAGGTTGCTATGCCTTCTTCACAACATCCATCTACTAAGCATGCAGGTTGCCAATCTCTGGTAATCATCCGTCACTCTGATTTGATTTGAATTGGGCCTCATTTCCACCAGAGCCTCAACGTGAGTCATAATAGGCTCCCCCGTAGGGCGCGACCGTCGTTGATTTAGGTAAGTTCACACGGCCTCGCGTGCGAAAATATTAGTCATGTCAAGATGAAGTCAGTACATATTTCAATTGTGGCATATTCGAGTACTAGAGCGCACGAGAGAGTAAACGGTTAATGCGTATCTTTGTAAAATGTCTTGTTATTTCTGTGCGTAATGGGGTGAAGAGACCACCTCTTATGCTCAGGTGTTCAAGGTGGCGTGTTTGGTCCTGTGTCGCCATCCATCAGGTGGTTGTGAGTTATCCACGTGTGTCCCGTGCAAAAGCGTTCGATGAACACTTGGTCTTTGCTGTTGGTAAATTTTGTTTCCCATCCTCCAACTGAGGGTTTGACTGAAAGCATTTTTTGTCCACTCTGCTGACACATTTCATCCAATCGGGATGTTATATAGGAGTTGATGATAGGGAACCAGTCCCGATAATATATTGCGAAAAATTGTTCTTGGTAAGAAGATGCCAGTTTAGCAAGCGAGTCCGCAAGTTCGTTCCCTCTTATTACCGCGTGCCCGGGGATCCAGCAGAATTCCACTGCCTGACCCGTCTCGGTCATCACAAAGAGATCGTGCTACATTTTACGTAGAACGGGGTGTTCGTAGCTGGGTGAGGACACTCAGACTATCTAAAAATACGACGTATTTGGGGAAGCGATCCGTTTTCTACAATAGAGATGGCTAGTTCGAGTGCGTGGAGCTCCGCAGAGAACACGGAGGCCTCTTGTGTGGGGAGTGGCCGAGAGTTTTGGAGCCGTCAATGTATATATGGCGGTGCCCTAAATATTTTCCCTCAAGTAGTCTTAGGAATTCCTTCCGGTACGCATTGGTTGGAGTAGTTGCTTTAGGGTACACTTGCAGGTCTAGGATGACCGGTGGTGGGTTGATCATCCATGTGGGTGTGTTAATTTGAAGGATTTGGTGCTACCGTATCCACCGCGTGTCGTAGGAGGCGACTAAAGGGGCACCCCGTAGCCGGGAGTAGAATCGCGCTACCGCAACTCCCAGCGTGTCGTAGGAGGCGACAAAACGGGGCGGAGCGAAGGGGCTAGAAATCCCGTTCTCTGTAAAAACCTTTCCTCGAAGACGGCAAGACGAGCGGGGGGAGGAGAGGCACACGCCTCTCCAAACCCTATTGTTAGGGTCGCT
>SDVV010013085.1:0-15226 GCA_016164225.1 Gammarus roeselii | reverse complement strand
GCGCCAACAACACGCAGACTGTAATGGTTAATTGTTCTACTCATCCATCGCACAAACATTTTTCTGTGTAAGGGTTTTACAGCGCTGGGAGGGGGAGGCAGAGGTTCCAGAATTCAGAGGGGCCTCTTTAGGGTCCCACAGTTTCTCAAAAGGCTCCCAAAGGGTCTCAAGGGAGTCCCAAAAGGCCCCAGAAAGATCCAAGTGGACCACCCCAAATCCACCTGGTCTCCCAAGTCCCCCGGGTTCCCGAAACCCCGGGTCCTCGAGTCCCGCGGATCCCACGAGTACCTCCTCTCCCTGGGTCACCTCCTCTCAACCAACCTCGATACATATAATAATAATGATAAAAAATTCAAAATTTATCACCATGAAAAAAGGGCATAGAAAAATAATAGAGCCCAAGCGAGAAGAAATAATAAAATACTAAAATAAAGTGTTAATGATCTATAAAATGAATAAGCATCCATCCACCCCAATTCTAGGGTGACGAAGTTATTTACTTCTGGATGGTTTGGCATACTTCTATTTTGCATAAGCTGAACGCATTGTCGTGATTTACAAATAAAATCTCCAAATCGTCATTAAATATATTGCAGATCTATTTTTATTGCTATTATGGATTGTTTTTTTGCCTAAGTTTCATATTAACTGCATTCAATTTCAGCAGCGATATTTACTAGTCGCTGAGCCACCCACGAGGGAGCCTACACGAGCCAGGCGGGCCAACTCCATCAAGATGCCCTGCCTGCGGTGGCGGCGTCTCGTGCTCCGGCTCCAGCGAAAGTCCCTCAACCCACCCTGTTTCAAATCCTCGCCGGTGGGGAGGATTTCTACGGTGTTGATGAGGACGCAGCCTGTGCGCTGACCAGCCTTCGGGCCCACCGACACTTCCAAGACACCAGAGCCACGACCTATAACACTGCATTGCTTTTCATGGACAAGTGAACAGTCCCCATAATTTATCCCCTACAAAACATTCATGTTCCACATGAGGTTATCCCTGCACGCGTCTGGTTGAGGCGTTTCAGTGTGGCTGAGGGACATAAACACGCTGCAAGTTTCAATGTTCTGATGTCCACAATTGAAATTATACCGCACGGGTGGCCATTTGCTAACTGCCACACAACCCACAAAGTTAATTCAGATAGCAACAAATTCCCACCCCACGCCTATGCCGGCCACCCATTTCTGGTCTCCCACCTCCCTTTGTCTCAACACGCGCGTGTCGGTGGGTATCGAGGGTTTCGGGCGGTGCGCTGGCATGGTTTCCACTGCCGCAGGTGGAAACCTGGGCTAAGCAACAACAACAACTAGTCGCTGCCATATAAGCAACAATTTACCCCAGCTAACCGCGAAACCGCTATTATCTTGACCTAAACTATTGTGAAAACTCAATTTCGATGCATCTGCTGCGACAATAATTCAGCTAATCTTAGTTGGTCCTTAGATCTACCGACAAACCCGCTGCTCTCTTAACCGCAAACTGTCAAATGCGTTCTTGTATGAAATAAACCACGGCTGATGAGCATCAAAATGTTTGCAACGTCATGACATAACAGCATAAAATCCGCTCCTTTCACGATTTTATCGACAGGAGCTTAGGGAGGATTAATTATTCGAATGTGAAGTTTCTATCGCGGAAGAGTTCTAGAGCTCTTTTATTCATCAAATCCGTTCCCAATGTTACCCAACTCGACATTAATAAGGTTTAGTTCCGGCCAACAATCAGAAATAATACCAGCCAATTTCATAATTTAAAGAATCACTTGAAAACCTTACCTAAGATTGCCATTCACTAAGTCAGCGACAAGCCAATGCGGCTTACATCAAATGGATTGCTTGACGATGAACAATGTAAAAAGAAAGGAGGGGTGACTATACCTATAGGTACCATTTAACAGCTGCATGACACCCGTGTGGCTATATACTGCGATGAGCATACAAATGTTTGAAGTGAGCGTCATTGAAAGCAGATTTTATCCGCCCTCATTATTCCCTTAGCTCCCTGTTTCAAATTTCAACTCGCGATACAGATTTCACAAAGCGGACGCTATGCAGTGGTACAGTGAAGATTTGCGAGCGATTTGCCCAGCGATTTTCATGGTATTCCCTATCGAAATCAACGGCTTGCGACTTCATAAACATTTTTCACATATGTCGGGGAACGTATCTCCAATCGACCTCGATTTTTTTCTGTATTACATTGTTGCATATATCTACATTGTATTAGAACGGCCTTCAATCATCTATCATAAATCCAACCCATCCCGAGTAGAATTTCATTGAAATTTTGAGAGTGGCCTTTCGTCCACGCGTGATCGGAATACCAAACGCTGTCTGTAGAGTTCTAGAAGACTACATAAACACTCAACGTACTGGAGTATTGATGAGCCATTTACAATAATACGGCTGATTAGCAATGACGAATCAACCAAGATTGTGTCGTTGACGTCAAGATTCAATTTTAACCTAATTAGTGTCGACGACGCTTACAGAACAAACTAAGTTGATTGCTGGTGGGCGGTCTAACTTTGAAAAGGTGCAAATAATTACCATCTGACAGCATAATATTGAATTTTAAATATCAGCAGACAGGTGGTGCGATGAGAAGAATCGTTTTCGTTCGATTTCTATCGTTGTATACACAAAGATCACAATAGAGTGAATTATTTAGAACAGAGAATAAATTGTCACATGCATATAAACAATCCTGTACCGGGCAGTATTTATAATTAATTTCACCCAAAGCAGTGAAAGGGAGATGCAAACAGAATGGATCATCGGTCTCCACGCCGTTCTCCCATCAATTATCGCTCATCTTAGAATAAAGAACAAATAATGCAGTCATCCTTTAAACAAATTGCAATCAACGTAACTTCCAGCGCTGTTTTGATGTGTTCCTACACAATCAACAATTCTTCAAATACCAACATCAAACTGTGCAAGGCCCACTCAATATCATAATAGCCCGTTGAAACATTTTCAGACTGTTCCCCACTTGCAATTCGGACACGTATTGTCTACATCTGTACTTGTACTTGGGGGGGTGGGGGGGGGGTGTGTGTAAATAGTTTTAAATTGAACCGTGCATAACAAATAACACTATTGTTCGATAATTTGATGTGCGAGGCAATGAAAATGATTTGGCCAGAATAATCATCCTTCTATTAGCCAGTATAATTACCCTTCTATTTGGCCAGAATAATTACTCTTCTATTGGTCAGTATAATTACCCTTCTATTTGGCCAGTATAATTACCCTTCTATTCGGCCAGAATAATTACCCTTCTAATTGCCAGTATAATTACCCTACTATTTGGCCAGAATAATTACCCTTCTATTGTCCAGAATAAATACCCTTCTATTTGGCCACTATAATTACCATTAGATTGGCCAGTATAATTACCCTTCTATTGGCCAGTATAATTACCATGCTGTTGGTCTGTATAATTACCCTTCTATTGGCCAGTATAATTACCCTTCTATTAACCAGTATAATTATCATTCTGTTGGCCAGTATAATTACACTCCTGTTGGCCAGTATAATTACCCTTCTGTTAGTCAGTATAATTACCCGTCTATTGACCAGTATAATTACCCTTAGATTGGCCAGTATAATTACCCTTCTATTGGTCAGTATAATTACCATTCTGTTGGCCAGTATAATTACCCTTCTATTGGCCAGTATATTTACCCTTATATTGGCCAAATGAAAACGGATTGAAATCATGTGTACTGAACTTTATAATGACGTGTAATAACATTAATGACGAGAGGAAAGTCAAAGTGTTCCATACGTATCATTATGTGAGAAAGCAACAACGGGTCCATAGGGCATGATAGAGTATCGTCATTGCTGATTTACCCTACCTGTATCAGGCGTGAAAATATTCTAAAATAAATTTTAGCAATAGATAGACTAAATTTCCAATTTGTACGTCAAACGGTCCGCCCGGCTAATGAAAGCAGTTTCGTGTCTCAATGGGACTTAACCTTATACAAAAACAAGATTCTTTTGTCACAGAAGCCGGACCAGTTTGCGTAGCAGATTAATTAATAAAAAAATTACAACATGTGAACCAAAACGAGCAAATATCTGAAGTGTGTATAATGAGCAGATACTCTCTATAATGGGCCCAACGAGGTAGCTTACAAAGACTAGCGCTAGAAAACCAGTTTAGATAGATCACCTAATTTATTATAATAAAATGTATGTACAGTAGCGAAAGGAAGTCTGTTTATGATTAAAGATTACGAGAACTTTGCAATGATCATTTTCCGCTTGACATTTGAACTCATTGGAAATTTAATTTATATCATCCATATAGCAGGGCTGTCCAGATATAACACCATAAGAAATTTTTATATGAAGATAAATTCCACGTAGGAAAAGTTAGTTTGTTTTTTAAGTTATAGACTCACAATTAACGATTTTTCACTCGCCACTGTACACCTACTGGAGTGATAATAAATGTGAAGTATATGTTTGTTCGTGAATCTTTCAAGCATTCAATGTTTACATAAGAAACCAAAGATATATTTGCATTTATTTATCACCTGGCACGTATTGTAGGTCCATCTATTGCTCCCGCATGCGGCTGTGTAATGTTCATTGGCCAGTTTTCATTGTCCTCAAAGGGCCCCGAAAAATATAGAAATCTGGACGAAGTCGCAACACGAGGCGTAAAATTGACTCTCTGTGCTGTTTTGGAATTTTTGTGGGCATGGGGAAAAGATGAGGTTGCAAGCAGAGCAAGGGGCTTAATTGCCACTCCGTACCTGTCTCGGCGGCCACTATCAGAATAATGGGTCAGAGGAGGTCGCTAGAAACACAAGTCGGTAATTTACCACCCCTTGCAGTGTTATGAACGGCCTCCTCTGGCACAGATTTATAAAACAGTGTAGGCTTTAGGCCTGTTAACCCTCAGCTCAAATTTCATGGATGTCCCTTGCCTAGCATATATTTAATTCCCCTCCGATGTGTTTGAAAGGAAACAGGTGGCCGCGGTTCACGGATTGTATAACGTAGGAGACATTGACGAAGTGAGGGCCATTTGCGTGTCAGCGATAAGGGGAAGGAAGACTAGGTCCCATAACACTGTTTAACGCAGGGTTATTTTTATTGTTTAAAGATGGGATGAGCCTGTATTTTGCTTAACGGATTTTGTTGTATATTTACCAATGAGGTCTGGGTATTAAAAGGCCCGCCTCTTTAGCTGGTCCCAAAAATGTGAGTTGTTTCCTGATTGGAGGAGTTCTTCAAAACACCTACTCAAGGCCCTCCCTTAGGATTCAGGGCACAGCCCCGAACGACCGAGGGCACAGCATTCACTCCTGCGCTCGGCCGCAACACACACTGGTGAGGGCTGCGGCCGTCGACACACACATCATCACTCCTGCGCTCGGCCGCAACACACACTGGTGAGCGGCTGCGGCCGTCGACACACACATCATTCACTCCTGCGCTCGGCCGCATCACACACTGGTGAGCGGCTGCGGCCAACGACACACACATCATTCACTCCTGCGCTCGGCCGCAACACACACTTGTGAGCGGCTGCGGCCGTCGGTCACACTCTCACCAATTAGCAGAGACAGAGGACACACGCTCGTCTTACACTTGATACAATTCTTGTTAAGTCCCCGTTCACACTTTCGATTCTTTGTGTCCGTTATTACAAATTTATATTCAGTACTCTGTTGATAGAGTAACTTTTGTCTTGTCACTTTTTGATTCAAAAGAACTATTATAAAACCAATGTTTCATCATTCCATCCTTGATGCACCCGATTATCACAACCGAGGAGCTAAAATCGTAACAGCAGTATCTGCGACCGTTGTGGTAAGAAACGGACAGAGGAGGTGCTAGCAAGATGTGGCGGTAAATTGTCAGCCATTGCTGTTCGATGGACATTCATGAATTAAGGAGCTCTTGGGGGGCGCTGAGAACACGAAGCGATAAATTACCGTCTTGTCCTGTGTAAGAGGTTTTTGTGTAAAGAAGGGGTCAGAGAAGATTGCAAGCAAAAAGGATGTGGTTCACTGCCACCCATGTTGTCTCGTAGCTATTTGCAAGAGAAGGGGCAGCCGAGATGGCATGGATCACTCTGAGGTAAACTGTCACTCTTTGCTGTTAAGGCGGCCTGTGTGGGTGTAAGGGGCAGAGGATGTCGCCGGCAACAGGTGGCGGTAAATGGCCTCCTTTGCTATATATGTCCACCAACCCACACCCGCCCGTTTTAACGACCTTTTCTGCACCATCACGACAACCTCAAATCTATGCCGAATGCTTGAATATACTACAAATGAACCCGAACGGCATTGGTCAAAAAAAATGTGAACTCAAGTATTTCCTCCTTATACACTACATCCACATCGCCTAACTCCAGGAAACTACACTCAGTTTCCACATACCAACAATGACCGTGGCGACTGTCTCATGATATTAAATAAAAATCTTCACTTCACGATCAAAACTGATCACATCCTAGCACAACTTCCAATGTACCACACACCCGAGGTACAATTTATGCTCATCCAAATTCATAAAAAACATTACAATCTATTTATCGTATAAATTTCATCATCTGGCTCATGTCAACCACTGTGCACCTCACTAGAGCTTCGACTACCTCAATAGCACAACCAACACTTTCGCTCTAGGTGACTTCAATGCACACGATAACTATTGGCTCAGCAGACAAAACTCTAACCGGAGTGGTAATGGCAGCATCGATCAACTAGACACATTTATCGCATTAAAAAAACCAGACCCATACTCACTCGCCATCTTTCAACCCTAACACTCAATATACCTTTCCTGACGTCTCGTTTTGCTTCCCCATACAAGTTCTAAATTGTCAATGGATAGTCCAACAAGACATGTCCTCTCACCCCTCCCAATGGTCAACAATTATCAACCTAAATTTCCCATCCACAACAAACCCTCTCCCCTCATACTTTTCGTAATAACAAGTGAGCAGAATGCGACGAATACATGACGCCAATACAATTTGTTCGACACAACTCCAACATCCTTTCAACATCACTCTGCCACAAAACACTTTACCAATGTGCTCAACCATGGTGACTGATCACACATACCCACCGGGTTCGTTCGAGACTTTGACAATACTTTCTCGGTTCCTATCAAGCGCAAACTTTTGCCTCGCAAACTTTTGCACTTCTTCAGCGACAGAATCATACAGATTCAAACCCTTACGCAAACATATTCTTCCGAACCGCACCTTCAAATTGTGGAAACTTCTCAGGAGACTCAACTAGAAAAACACACCACGAGGTCATCCTACCATCCGAAACAATACCATATAACCATCACCATGCAGACAAACCCAACTAACACTCTGTAACCACTTGTCACCTAGCACACCACCCGGCCAACAGGAATATACTCAAGCAGAGAAACAAATTACAGATTGACCCAAATATTGGCCCTCCCTCTATATCAGCCTTGAATGTCGCCATCAAATGGACCAAAAAATTCTCAGCAACCAGCTCTGATAGAATTTTATTCATTCACTTGAAACACCTAGGTCGGCACACCATCGGGACTTTCACAGACCTCTTTCCCATCTTCAATCAAGGGAGCACCATACCCCACATCTGGAAATAAGTTTAAAATCATGCCCATCCGGAAATCCAACATAGTCCATACAGACAGATCCAGCCTCATACAGACCTATTTATATCCTCTCAAATGTCCAGAATGTTTTCCGGGAGACTGGTTCCAAGCAAAATTTATTGCCAAATTCTGATATGCTCTACATAACACGAATTCAGCACACAACATTCCACAACCACACTTTTCACCCATTCACACAGACCATCCACGAATCCCTGGATGAAGAAAGACAGTCCAACACCTCATATAATGCGTCATTGACATAGGTATGGCTTTCGACATGGTTCCATGAGACGTTCTCATAAGCAATATACTTGACGCACACATCCAACAAAACTAGAAAAATTGGCTGTTAATTTCTTCTCTGGCAGACATTTCAGTCAAACATTATTGCCGAAAGATCATACGATTAAGCGCGAATATCATCGGTGGTATAGTTTAATCAGATTTGTTCACACGAAAACCGACGTTTATCGGATAATTAACGCCGAAACGACGTCTGGAATGACCGTTTTTGCGACGGTAACATCATCGGTTCATATAGTACAATCAAGGGATGAAGAAATTTGAAATGAACATTATTATATTTCAAGTATCGTGTATTTATAGTCAATTATCCTACAAATAACGTGTGCTTATCGTGTGGTTATGATCTTTCTTAACGGTTAGCTGACGAGCTGTTGGTAAATTATCTTACGATTAATGTGTGCTTATCGTGTTAGTATAATGAAGAGGGTGGAAACTTTTTGTCGCTTTTCGGGTAGTTATCCCATAATCACACTATATATAACGGAAAATGCAGGTGAAACCTGATCATCTGATCTAATCAGTGGATGCATTTCCTATCGACAGACCACTGTTATGAACGATTAATGCTGCGCTGGTAACTAGCACAAGGTATCATTGAAGGCCGGTTATATCCATATTCTCGATCAGATAGGTGTGCTGCACCGGTTCAGAATATCGCTAACCCAGAGATAGCTCAATTTAGCACAGGTAAACACATTTTTGTCGCGGAAAAATACGCGAAAAATAAAGATCATTTGTTTCATTACAAGGATAAATAATATCAAATGAATTCACGTCATTTATACTTCGGCAAAAAGTCAAAACAAATCGATTGTTTTGACCATTGACATGAAACAAACTAGAAGCATATCACAATTGAAAACAATCTACGCAAATCATTGACAGTTCCTATTTTGAAAGCTTTCATTTATTGTGGTACAACATTAAAAAAAAAACATCTGTTTTGATGATGTATGACTTGAAAGTCAATTTATTGGGACAACAAAGATGGTGTGAATGGCTAAGCGTATCAAAATAAAAAGGTGACAAGTGTTTGCACCTGTCAGCTCTCAAACTGTCAGCTCTCTAACTTGTGCAAACCGGTTGGATCCGGTCAAGACAAATTTGACATAAGCTGAAGTATTTGATGATCTCTACAAGAAGCTGATAATAATGATGACGAATGGCGTCAGAGGGCGGTAGATACATATGGAGTAAAATGGGGTTCGGACACTACCTTCCTCCGATCCTTATTAAGCGCCACGACACCGAATGTCGTGGCTGATGACAAATGAGATCGTAGTTGTATTTTACACTCCTGTGGCCCAGAGGTTATCTCGGATTGTCGTATTTGGCGGTGATGAGTACATTTTTGGAACTTGATCTTTACGTTGTCTACATTACCATATTGCAACATATGAAGATGAGATCTGCCCTTCAACTTGGTTCAGAATCAATATGCAAAGCAAATAAATAAATAAACCACAATATTTATCTGCAAACAAGTAAGTTCTCTACCAATTGCACGTTCATGCTTCACATTCTACATAATTCCTTTCAAATAGTGTTCAAGACAATGAATATTAACCCACTTGTTGTATTACAGTCTTCGCGTACAGTGACAAACGTGCTGTCGGCGCGTTTTTCCCGAAAAGTTATGGTTTCCACTTTTCCGGAAATGACTGGCCAATGATGGGGGGGGGGAGGGGACGTTGAAGTGAAAACTTGAGCGTTCAATGGAAATAGAGGGTGTTTTCATAGATTAGAAAATAAGCTAACGATTGTCAAAAACGTTACCTTCATTTACGCTATTTTGATGATTGAGAATCGGCTCTTCTCAGGAAATTTAACTGAAATTATGATTGATTGGAGCAATTGCCCAGTGTATGAGGAATATAGATGAGAGTATAATGCACGAATCCTCCAATTTATTGAAAGGCCTTGATGTCTCTCGCGCTGACCAGGAACGGGAGGACATCTACACAGATACAAAATATAATATGTATTAAATAACAGTCTGTCTTCGTAAAGAATAACACACAGTGAATTACTGAGAAAACTACAATATAAGCGGAGGATATGACAGTTTTTCTAAAGTGATATGAAGAAGAACGACTAAGGTACTCACGAATGATAATAAACACAAACAATGATAAATTGGTGGTATGAGTAAATCGATGACCCGGTTGCGACGTAAAATGTAATTATTTCATTTATACCTCCTTCATGTCTTCATTCATTATTGTGATGCCATTACTGTCATTGAAATGCTAAATTAAGCAAAGTCCTTGACAATCTTATTTAATTCCTAAATGAAGCATCATTTCCATATCCGTGTTTTCATTAATTGGTTTCTATAATGACTACTATGTCGTGACCACTCTGCTGTTGAAAATTCGAGAAAAAATAAGGAGACAATCATTTAACGATACAATTGCAATGTGAATAATAGAAAAAAATATAGTTTTTTATGAGAAACAAAACTTTGAACAGTGTTTGCATTTATAATCTATAAAATAACTCAAAAGGTTCCGTATTAGTTATTCATCGTTTTGCCATTACTTCATTTTATATGAAGTCTGATTTCGTCGATTCATGAATAGTCAATTTCCGCCGGTTATGTTTGAACCATCGGTTACCGTATTTGCTTCAAGGTTGGCTATCGTCGATCAGCCTGTTATCGTCGGATACTCGACGATATTCGACGATAAACTTTTATCGTCGGCTGAACGAGGGTAAAAACTGAAAATCGATGCACACAGTCTACAATAACAAGTCATCATTAATATACCCCTTCCCCAAAGTTGTCAACCAGATCTCCGCCCACTACCCTTCACTCTTCAAAGCCTTCATGCACGACCTGCCCACACCAACAAAACCATCACCTACATCATCTCATACGCGAATGACCTAACAATCACCACAAAACACCAATAACACGAGACCGCTGCAGCAGCCCTCAACCAATACCCGATATTTCTCGATGTCCTGCTGCAGAATAACAGATTGAGGGTGCCTGCAAGCTAGTCTTCTGCCACATTGTTAACACCAGACAGCAATGAAAATTGCGTTCACCCTCATGTCACAATCAACATCATTTTCATACCTCACAAGCGCACTCGCACGATCACTGGATCAAACCTCGTACAAACACCGTCAGCACTAAAGCCAAACTCAGACTGGACGTGACCCTAACATTTACCAAAACAACACACGGAAACTTTTAGAATTCAATTGCAGCACTAAAACAATTCATCAGACCCATCTTTCCAACGCAAACACTGACTTGTCCTCCGACTTTGCTCTCACACACATTAATTTCATACAAAGAATACAAAACATGGCCTTACGCATCGCAATGCGTTGTGCACATACTATACCCATTCCTCACCTATATTAGAAAACCAAGGTCTTCCTCACCCATTGTTTCTAGATGAGGGGGACACAGTTATTTAACAAAAAAATAAATAAACCCTGACCATTCGTCGGCAGCAAACTTCAACTCCATTTACACTACCATTCTTCAACCTAATTACAACACATCTATGATTACACAGATACACACACACATTTCACAGCTCTTGAAAAGTCTGATCATAGAGCCAAGAAGATCCTAATGGTGACAATGTCCACCTGTCAAGGCTGAGGTGTGGGAACCACGCGGTGGTACAGTTATGCCCAGCCAGCCATTGCAACCGGCAGGCTAAATCATCATATCACGTCGGTGCACGATCTGTTGAAGAACCCGCGGAACAGCATCAATTCTCTAAGGGATGTAGGTAGGTATAATATTGCAGGTTGCCTCAATGATAACATTCTCAGCATGTACAAGTTGGTGGGTGCCGGCTGTGGTTCTTCCCCGCAGGTGGAACTGGGACGAAGCAACAAACAACAAAATTTTGTCAGACAACAGATGCTTTATTTTCAAAAAAAAATTAACAACCTAATTATATTCCTGCAATACATTTAGTAGTTTAGGAAACACGGATTTTGCTTTCAATTTATTCTAATCAACCCCCAAAATGAGCACAATGGAAACAGGATAATGGTCGTTTGGGCATGATTTTGTTACCGCGCATATACTGTTTGATGGTCTATTTTGTTTTGCTTTTTCTACAGCAGAACTTCCCTTTAGAATTGACCGGGAAGGAGATAAATTATTAATTCGCATTTTATCCAGTTTATTGTGGTAATCACTCGAATCGAAACGCAGTAATAGCGTACCACACTTGAGCTTGTGCCCACAAGAAAACGACGGCAGATCTTTCCCATTGAACAAGGCTCTTATAGTAGCTATAAAGTCGCAGAAACGCAAATTGGTGAAAGGATATAGATGAGAAAAAATAGAGGTACCTGCAGTTTGGGAGTTGGCGCCCCATATTGTCACGGATGGCCGGAGTCAGGCAGGCGGCTAACGGGTGACTCATTCTGACGGATTGACGGACAGCTTTCGAAATATTCATATGGTATGTTAATATGTTATATATATTATTAGGTTTTTAAAGGTTAGAAGGTTATACAAAGAGAACGTTTACACACTACCTTTGGCATAAATGCAACATGACATGCAATTTCATTGCATGTCATGTTGCATTTATGCATTTCGAAGCTGGTCCTCTGAATGCTCAGGATTATTAATAACATACATTCATAAGATAATTTTCATTGATATTAAATCTAACAGTTACATAATTATTTACATGCAGTCTTAAACGTTATAGGCGTTGGATGCACATTGGCGTATTATGTAAGTTTGCTTATATCTTTTATTTGAATTGTATTTTTCCATGACTGATTTGTCATTATTTCTCTGTTTTGAGTGATTGTTTCGTTATATATTCATGTCTGGATTATTCTTCTATATTTTTTTCTGTACATATATGTTTGTTTTCTTATCTAGTTGGGGTGAAATTGAGTCATTCGGAGGTTGTCAGTGGGGTTCTTAACGGTTGGACGCTTGGTACCAGCCTGATATTGAATTTAGGCAATGTTCTGTGAAGTTTACACTCGTTTATTTTATATGTATATAATATCTATAAGTATTTGGCGAGTTGATGTTTATATTTTGGGTTGATGAAGCAGCTTCGTTACGGGAATCTATCTACGCATTATCCAGGTTTGAACCAGATATATACCTAGTAACGATCGTTCGATTTATGCTGAATTTGTAGGATTTTTGGAATTTTGAATAGTTTTATCATACAGTTATAGGACTTTTTTAGGTTATTTTATATTTGCATCGTCTACATAGCACACTATTTCAGGCATAATTGGTCGGTTATTGCACCTTTCTTCTCATTCTATTATATCTTGACCGATTTAGTATGTGTCTTTGAGTTTTGTATGTTCTATGTACAGTTTCCATCTTTAATTCAATCTGTTGGTTATTTATACAATATCGGATTATAAGGATATTTTACGTTTAAATCTGCAATGTTGAATATTATTTCAGGCATAATTTAGTTACATGTTGTTTATTTTGTTGGGTTTTATATATATTTTTACATCCTGGTAAAATGTTTGACGTGGATATTAAAGAAATAGAAGATACGATGGGTTACAAACTCGGTCTTGTTGTAAGCTTATTGTATGTTCATTGTAGGACCATACTTCAAAGTTTAGAAGTTAGAGGAGTCCAGTAGACCTAAGCTTGTTGTGTTTATGTTTATTTTTTAAAAGTAGACAGAATTTACTATGATGGATACCCTTAGTATATTACAATTTTTTAATGTGAATTAGAGCACAGTAGAGAATTACGTATTTATTTTATTATTGAAGGATGTTTAAGAGGTGTAAGTCCGTACTGCATCTCTATGGAATTTCGTCATTGAACCCTAGCAAGTGTATAGTGTAACGTTTTTATGGATGGAGGGGTCCTGGTGTAGAGGGGGTGTACACTCTTTGATTGTCATTTGGCGATCGTCCATGTTCAATGTGAATTTTCTCAGTTCTTGTGGACGTCAATCTTGAGGTCCATGGGTTTGTTAGAGAGGTTATGCGACAAGCTGCTCATCGCTGTAGTAATTTACTTAGGTCGTCAGTGAACAGAAGCCCAACGTTTTTATGACCACACTCTTTGAGACTCATGTCAGGCTCATTCATAACTACTGTAGCTGTGTATTGATTTTTAGTCCTGTCCAGAATATGACTTTGCTCGACGTTGTTCAGCGAGAGTGGACTAAACAGATTAATGGTACGTCTGAGGTATTGTATCATGACCGGGGGTTGCCTCTAAATTTATTATATATCAGTGGTAGTTTGCTGATAAGCGACCTAGTAAAACAATGTAGAGTTCGTTGTTATGACACAGTGGGCTTTGATTTTTTTCTCCTACTAGAGGCATAGTATCAGTTAGGTCAAGGAATTTGTTATAGACTTGAACGGATACCGTAATATTATTATTTGTTATGCATTAACTCAGTGTTAAATGTCAAATATTTTCGGTATAGCTGTTATGTTAGTGTATGATTTTTTCATGAACCAGATCACTTTAGAAGCTAAAGTGCATGATTATTTCTATACATCACAAAATCGTTAAAGTACATCGATATCATGTATTGATTGACCGTACACATTCCATATTGGTGTAGGATTTATCCTCTGCGGTACGGCAGGATAGGCCGTATATCACTGTTAATCAATGTCGGTTAGGGTAGAGTAGAGAAACGTATCTAGCTTTTTTTCTCATAGTTGTTGTTGTATGTTTCGATTGGTTATCATAGGAATATATATGTATCAGGTATAAATCCGCCTATTTTTTATAGAATGTTGGGTATAAAATACGCTTAATTGGATGTATTGATCCAAAATATTGAAATGTTTTACCTCTCGGCGTTTTATTTGGGTCCGATTCCATGTCGTCTTGGAGAACTAATCTAGTGTTAGTGTTAAAATTCTTCAATAATTTAATGTATATCTCATTTAGGTTATCCGCTCTCATGACTTTACTAGATGCTCATTTCTGCATGTCTTACTTCTATAAATGTTTGTGATCTGTTTGCAGTATATACACTATTAAGTTATTGATTAATTCAGGCTTTGTTATGAGATTGCTTTCCAATTCAGAATATCTGACTTTTCGAGCATTCACCAGATCCGCTGTAGCATTTTTCACTATAGGTTTGGAATGTAGTGGGGTCGTAAACCTATCCCATCCTAATCTAATCTAACCAAGGATTATATATTTTTTCCCCGTTTTCATTCATATGTCATGTTTTTCTTCATTGATTTAAGCTTTATTCTTATCAAATTTATCCACTCGACTCTAGTTTTCACAATCTTTAGCAGATTGTATATA
>SDVV010013084.1:0-15226 GCA_016164225.1 Gammarus roeselii | reverse complement strand
TAGACATTCCTGAATTTCCTCATTTCGTTGTTGATGACTGTTACTAATTTTTTTCTTCTTCCTTATATGCAGGTGAATTACTGCCTGAACTAAGCTGCAGCCGCTAACAAGAATCGCTGTTTCGTCTAATGAATATAATTCACGTGATCTTTTCATTTTTATTCTGGCAGTTTCTTTGCGGTTTTGTTTTAAATTTCTTGTCAGCTCCCATCTTGTCAGCTCCCATCATTTTACTTATGTTCGGGAATGGTATACTATTGTACGTTACAAATTATTGATTGCATTACTCATAATTTTATATAACCTTTAACAATTTTATATTCCCAAACACCTCCCCAATACCTGCCGATAGTGTTACGTAATTTGATGTATAAACACATTTAATAACTTTATTCAACCGAAATTCTCCCGGTCTTTGTTAATAGTACTTTCAATATACAGTATTACCATGTGCATTAAAACTAAAGCTGCTAGCCTGTTGAGTAGGGTAATCAATTTTCGTTTGAACAGAGAGTTTGAATTCCGATATTTACCCACCGTCCAAGGATGCAATATCTGAACATTGATTCTTTGTCATGCGTTGAAGTAAACAGTTCTCGATGCAATAAACAGTATAAAATAACAGCTGATGATCAATATCAACAGATGAAACCAATTGCTTATACATAAGTACCAAGTTACTTTTTCATTTATTTCAATCGGTCCCTTAAACTTTCTTCTTCCGTTTTCTGCCCATACCCAATAAATAAATTCACGACTTCCAGCTTTTTGTAATATAAACTGTGCCATATGCCGGATTTTTTTTCAAATACACCATCATTATTTTAGAGAAATAACTAGATCAAGATGTTACTGTATTGATTGTCCTGACTCAACATGTAAACAGTCAGGTAAAATCATACAACTTTATTAGGCTCCCTAACAAATATATACAGACTGATCTTAGGTGTCAGTTTGTTACACATTCATTAGAAAATGTTTATCTTGCCTGTATTCAACAGTTCTTGTACTGGGCGTGACCTGTTGCTCGTAACGCTCATACAAATACAGTTATTTGGCATTGCAGCTCTTCCGCATTGAGCTATTCTAGATATACCACAGTCCATCTCTCTTCATTTTGTATATAATGCATTGCTAGCAATGCATTGTATGTAGGCCGCCGTGGCCGAGTGGTTAGCGTATCCGACTGCAGTGTCAGCCTCTGGTGCTGCATGTCGCGAGTTCGAGCCTCGGCAGGGACACGGCGGTCTTGTGGCGGGGAGATTGGGCTCCTCCCCCCTTTGTGTCTGCCTAACCTAGCCACCCCCCTAACTAGGGGGAAACGGCTGTATGTCTATACATATGTCTATACATACAATGCATTGCTTCAAACGCCGAAGAAGACGGGCATTTCTTCACTTTAAGTTCCAGCGACTGAATGACAACCCGACGGGTGGTCACATTATTGGAGGGAAATGAAACAATGCAATAAAATTAAGGCTCGTGGAGTGAAGGCCTCGCAAAGGAGAGGCTCTTGATTGTGTTCTTGTTGTGGTTTAGTGCAGGCTGCTTAGGGCCTTGATTATTGTATTGCTTCTGCTGCAGGGCAGGAGCTGCGGAGGAGAGAAATAATTTTGTTACATATAATCTATAGGAGACTCCTTTATTTCTAAAGATACGTCATCTTTATACGTGCAAGCGGCATAAGTAGCGTACAACTTTGGATACACCTCGGCTGCTAATAGCTACAATCAATACCCTCACCAATTTGAGCGCTAATTTTTCAAGCTCTCCCCACCGATTTACAGCCAAGTGGTTTACTTACAACTCTGTTAATGTTCGTTGGTTGGCATTCCTTTCTTTTTCCATCACTTTTCGACTAGCAATCAATTTGTTTCAGACACATTAGTTTGGTGCCTACTTCTTTATCATCTAACTTAGATACCGTCTCCGAGTGTTTATCAGTATGGAGTATTTACTGGGTACATTCCCCTATTTCTGTAAGTTTCTCTGCAAATAAGCCTCGTATATAATAATGTGCGACTGTTAACACCTTGAGTCAGGTTAGGCTAGGCCAGGCTGAATTTGCATACATTTTATTAGGATAAGCTGTGTGTTTAAACTGCATACATTTTTCGGCTAAGGCTGTGTGTTTGAATTGAACGTAAATAAAATACGTCAGTAAAAAAAAAAAATCGTATAAGTAGGAAATTCTGCCTGAGTGTCCGCCGATGTCTCCTTCATGAGGACGAGTATAGCGCCAAAGTCAAAGTTCGCCAAAGAATTGGATATGCATCAGTAATGATCTCTTGCATACTTTAGCCTATCCGGAAATTGGGTGTAACGGTTGTATCGGTTACTTCGGTAACTATAAATACTTGTGTAGCTCAAATACAACGCATGATAAAACTTAGCTTAATTGTTTCCGTCGCTTGTTATCGGAGGCATAACCAAAACGAGTTCACATGATAGTTAGAGGTTAGGAGAGTAGCTACTCGTGGGTAGCTGTAGAAAATTGTAGTTCAATAGATAGCGACACAATCTAGGTACTGGGATGAGTTGAAACTACAAGGAGATTCTTCCGTAACCGATATTATTGTATTATTGCATGTTTGTTACGAATTTTCTCATCAAGCACTATCATATGTTTTTTCAATCCTTTAGAATGTAGAATGAATTCAGTGAAAATACTAAAATCTCGTGACTATGCAAACCAACGTCTCAGCTAGTATGATTGAAACTTATTATATAAAATTGTGGAAGCGATTGATGTACAACGTGCTGAAGAACCGTATAACATTGAATTACATTGAAATATATTACTATCCTACGCATCACACGGCGGTTAATGGTATGGTGCACTTACCTCTTTATAACTTAAGTAGAAGCTTGATTGACTTTAGAAATATACAAATTCAAATTCGGCTTCGATCAACATGTCCGCCGGTTTGAAACCCAAAAATTCACCATCAAAAACAAATGGTAAATGCCTTTCCAGATTAAATGGAATCCTCAAATTTTATCCTGAGGTAACAATTTATTGAGCAGTATGACCTGCTTTACCTACCTCGCAAGTGTTTATGTCATGTCAATTTATTGAGCAGTATGACCTGCTTTACCTACTACGCAAGTTAATGTCATGTCCACATTGGAAATACTCTTCGTCAATCGTGTGAATGGAATTAACTGTTCTCATGTTCGTTCATCAGGTAATGGGTCGGAAGCACATTGCACCAATGGTCGTTCGGCAGGAGAGGCATTGTAAATCATGACCAAATTTGCAATTCATTTGTGTTACCGATCTCAAAATGTTATCAATTGAGGCCGGTCGATTGTGCTTTCCTAATTCATTATAGAGCTAACACTGGAGCTTGAAATATTCAGCAAACATAGTTTTTTTGGAACCCATAGCATCGGACCTGGACTGGGGCATCACGTGAATATATGAAATACTTGAACTTGTTAATCAATCACTGCTGTTATTTGAAATTGTGCTTGAAATGCATTTTATCTTGCCATATTGCAAAATCACTATAACTTCTCAATAAAAGAATGTAATACCAGTTCCGACAAACTGGATGACGTACGCCCGCTTCAACGAGGCATTGTAAGAAATACAATTTGTTCAGAAAAAGAAGCACAGGTGAACATTTTCATAACATATTTGACTTTCGGGAAATATATTGCAACTGTCCAATCAAGAAAGGTCGAGTGTGTATGTTGCTCGCATTGAACATGTGAGGTACTATCAGGATTATTGCTGATGTACAATCTAGTGCCACTGATGAATTCATCAAATTACTTTTGATGAAATGACATTTCATTTGCTTTTTCATTCGAGAGCGAAGGTTGAAATAAAAGTCCCTACTTCAAACAGTCTTTGATCTTCTCTTTCGTGAACGTCACTCTCAGGACGAGATCATGTAAAGGAGTAGCCCTTTCATCATAACTTCACGAGTGCTTGTCGTCACGGTGAATTAACTCCTCCAACTTCCTTCCATAACAAATAAAATGCCGTAGTTCAACAAGGTTTATGTGATACAATTTGTTCCATGTATTTAAAATACATGAACATACTGTTAGCATTACAAACAAATTTGTAGTCCATCAGTTTTCTTTTGTAAACAATGCAGGTTTTCTCTGACCTGATGGAAAAGAAGTAACGAGCTTAATCAATTCAGCGGTCACAGTGAAAAAAACATACGTCACGATCTCTTTGTGTGATGTATATTACATATATTTTAGTTAAATTATTCTTGTAGTTTAGATCAACGGGTAAACACAAACGCATTAGAGAAAATGGCTTGTTTTTTCTTATCATTGGCACCCGTGCCTCGTGAGCGTTTGTTGCCACTCTGTTCATATTATAAACTTATCATTGCAAATGAAATTTCTAGGAAATTCACATATTATCATAATAATGATGCAAACGTATCATTATATCTATATCATAATAATGATGCTTAGCGTGCCAAATGAACAAATGTTTTGCGAAGCAGTATCATTTCGGGATAATTCAGTAAAAAACATTTTGTATAGATAGAAGACTAATGACGAAAATCATATTTTTTTATTCGTCTTAGTGTACGTGGCGGAGAACCAAACTAAAATATTTCGTTTCCATTGTCAAGGTAAAATTACAGCAAACTTTTCCATCCAAATACCAACATTTACCGAAACCCCTCGTCTGGACGGGGGTGCATTTGGTCTTCCACTACTCATCTAATGTGTATTCAACATATTACATGAGATATAGAAGTGCATTGACCTCCTATGCAACTTTATTTGTCTCGTCAAAAAAGTGCTGGATCGGACGAAAGAGTCTCGTCGGAAAAGGAAAGCAAGCGCAGGTCAGCGTTCGCTTTTCTTAACAGAAACGCTGTCGTCCGGGAAACACGAGAGGATTTTGGTACATCTATCTTATTCTAGCGATGGTCCAGTCGAAAAATGAGAACGCAAACAGATTTGTTCGTCTTACTTCTGGAGACTGTAGCATACAATCACGCTTTATCCTTTTGAAGAAGTGTCAAGGATTTATACAGGCAAGGGTGAGGGTGTGATGAGAGCTACTATCATACATAAACAGACTAACTCTAAATAAGCTCCACTCGAGAACTCACTTTCGTAACAGGTAAGTCATGGAAAGGTCAGGGTAATGAGAGCACACGTAATTGTCGCGTGTGTGGCGATTTTTACCCATGCGGTTTGAATACGATCGACTTTACGTAAATCAATGAAGGTGCATTTAATTCTTCGTCATCATTTGAGTTGCGTCATTTTTATATGCTTCACACTGACTTCAAACGCTGATTCAGTGATCCTTAGTTGCAGAAATTGATCCTTCCACTACCATCAATTTACGAAGTAGTCATAAGTTAATACTTGTATTAGTGTTATCTTTTCAGGCAGGGCTGGGTTGTTATTTTAGTTAAATTAAGCTGTATAGAATACTTTACACCTGGCTTGGTACACTTTATAAATTAGACCGTCGCAGGAATAAATCTTAGCGCATTGCTATTCAACATGTGGGATAAACAAATTTGTGTTAAGTTTATGACTATGTGTAATCGAAAATATGCTTGGTGAACCATCTCTGAAAATTCTGGTTCGACATTTTTACGTAGCCGAATCATGAATCATGTACAACCTCGTGTTCGTTCCATGCCGGGCATATTTCATTTCCAAAACTGATATAGCCAAATATAATCGCTATGGTATTGCAATACTTAAGTGACATCATTTCTCACCTTATTGCGACTAGTGGTCTAATAAGTCATGTTCACATTGATGTGGTGCCGCTCGTAACATGGCCAGTCACCGATATGGCCATGATCCAAATATTGTGGCTTTTGTAGAAAATTATATAGTGCGGCACTGTTTAATTGTATTTGTTAGCCTTTTCAGAGTAAAATTTTTTTTTTCTGTACCAGTTGTGAAAATTGCAGAAAAATTGCCTAGAATAAAGAATAGTCTTACCAACGTACAATTCCATATTCTCACCAACAAACAATTTATTTCGTCTAAATAAATCTGCACGGGTACGTTATCGTTTTTATAACAAATTGGAAAACATTTCCTCTTTCATTCCGAATGGAATATTTACTGGTACCAGAGGGCGGCGTACCCGAATAAATACCGTCGCTATTCAGGACAATGGAACGAGTCTCCGGCGTGCTATTAAAGGCATCACTTTTTCACAGGAAAGTATTCCAAACGGCAATGCGATCTTCGTTCTCCCTTTTTATTCTGAGAAAAAAACATGCCGTTAACATCTCAGGCCGGTCCGGAGGTTAAATAATTTTTTTCGCTAAAACGATTTGCACTTCGCGTAAGAAACGCCACACACATCGAAATTACACGTCAAATACCATTAAAACAGTTAAATCTGCTTAGATGACTTCGGCATGTGTGTTTCTGAGATGAATAAAACTGAAGACAATGGGAAGTTTAAAAAAAACGGAGTATTGAAATAAAAAAGTTAATGAATCCCGCTAGTGCTGGGAGTGGAAATTTGCCTGAAATGCGCAATCGTGTTTTCAAAGTACATTGGAGGAATTCCGCTTTACACAAGGTACTCATAGAAATTATTTTCTGTGTTGTATTGAGATCTTGAATAGACGAATCTCCCATTTTGTTTGCTGTGATTGGCCTATTCACGCGGATAATTTAAATGAGATGAAACACGTACTCATGTCGAATTTTTATTAATAATTTAAACTAATCTTATTTTCTAGTAATAATAACAAGGAAACTTGTAATAATTTTAGGAATGGGATATTATCGTTTATATTATTGCTATTCTTAACATATTTTTTTAGGTCAGATCTACAAATCGAACTTATCCATACACTCCAGGTTCAGAAGTTGAACTCAGTGTTAACTCGAAATCAAACCCTTTCTCATTTTTCTTTCATTTATTTGAGCAGAGGGGCTGATGTCAGCATTTCCAGAAAATCCCACGCTAAAGATCACAGTAGGAATGGTGCCTGGTAGGAAAATAAAAAGGCAGTTATTTGAAAAAGAAATTGGTGAGGAATAATAATTGACCAAATAGTATCATCAGTTTGTAAAAAAAAAGATGATACAAATAACTGCATGTACAACCTGCTAAAACAACATTTGCAGTTAGGCTACACTATTCGATCCATAGAATGTTAACTCGAAAGTAAAAACCTCAGATGCCATTCCACGGATTTTAGCCCGCAGGTGCCATACATGCAAGAAAATCCTTTACTTTGAAAATACATACACATTATCTGCCATCAATCAATCACTAAATGCCAATAAATGATCAAATAATATATTGCTCATCGGCTAATAATACGAGATTGACAAGTAGAGCACATTTGCCGAAAGAAAATTTCATGACTGAAAATCTATTTGCAAAACAAGACGAGGCACGGTAATAATCTAAAAAACCAATTTGACTGCTGTATGGATAAACATAGATAGTGTGTGTACCTTGTATTAAATAATGAACACATTCTTCATCTGAATTATCACAGTGATGTCATCATCGGAAAAACCTATAGTCTAGCCAGGAATCGAACCCAGCGTCGCTGATATGCGAGACCAGCACGTAGTGCACTAGGCCATCCGAAACAACGACAGCTGTGATGCAAGCTTTCGTGCAGGTTGTACTGTTTTGGCTAGACTAACACGCTCCTCTGTTATCACTGTGTTGCTTGTATACACAGCACAGTGATAACAGTGATAACAGACTAACACGCTCCTCTGTTATCACTGTGTTGCTTGTATATATAGCACAGTGATAACAGACTAACACGCTCCTCTGTTATCACTGTGTTGCTTGTATACATAGCACAGTGATAACAGTGATAACAGACTAACACGCTCCTCTGTTATCACTGTGTTGCTTGTATACACAGCACAGTGATAACAGTGATAACAGACTAACACGTTCCTCTGTTATCACTGCGTTGCTTGTATATATAACACAATGATAACAGTGATAACAGACTAACACGCTCCTCTGTTATCACTGTGTTGCTTGTATACATAGCACAGTGATAACAGTGATAACAGACTAACACGCTCCTCTGTTATCACTGTGTTGCTTGTATATATAGCACAGTGATAACAGACTAACACGCTCCATTGTTATCACTGTGTTGCTTGTATACATAGCACAGTGATAACAGTGATAACAGACTAACACGCTCCTCTGTTATCACTGTGTTGTTTGTATACATAGCACAGTGATAACAGTGATAACAGACTAACACGCTCCTCTGTTATCACTGTGTTGCTTGTATACATAGCACAGTGATAACAGTGATAACAGACTAACACGCTCCTCTGTTAATACCGTGTTGCTTGTATACATAGCACAGTGATAACAGACTAACACGCTCCTGTGTTATCACTGTGTTGCTTGTATATATAGCACAGTGAAAACAGACTAACACGCTTCTCTGTTATCACTGTGTTGCTAGTATATAAAACACAGTGATAACAGTGATAACAGACTAACACGCTTTTCTGTTATCACTGTGTTGCTTGTATATATAACACAGTGATAACAGTGATAACAGACTAACACTCTCCTCTGTTATCACTGTGTTGCTTGTATGCATAGCACAGTGATAACAGTGATAACAGACTTACACGCTTCTCTGTTATCACTGTGATGCTTGTATATATAACACAGTGATAACAGTGATAACAGACTAACACGCTCCTCTGATATCACTGTGTTGCTTGTGTATATATCACAGTGATAGCAGACTAACCCACTCCTCTGTTATCACTGTGTTGCTTGTATATATAGCACAATGATAACAGTGATAACAGACTAACACGCTCCTCTGTTATCACTGTGTTGCTTGTATATATAGCACAGTGATAACAGTGATAACAGACCAATACGCTCCTCTGTTATCACTGTGTTGCTTGTATATGTAGCACAGTGATAACAGGCTAACACGCTCCTCTGTTATCACTGTGTTGCTTGCATATATAGCACAGTGATAACAGTGATAACAGGCTAACACGCTCCTCTGTTATCGCTGTGTGGCGAACTCTTCATCCTCACACAATGAATTACTAATCATAATTTCAATCCGACATTTTCTTTTAATATGTATCAAAGTTATGAGTCTCATTTTGTTAGATAATGTGTTCCACAATTTATTGTGTGATGTATGGAGGACGAGTAGTATAATGCCACGTTAATATCACTGCAGTTGATTTTATCATTAGAGTGTAATCGGGTGAAATGCTAGTGAGATTGGAGTTTTTTTTATTTAATGAAGTGATTTACCAAGCACGTTGTGTTTAAAAAAAATACTGATACCATAATATCCTGTGCGCGTACAGGAAACCACGACCACACAAGCAATCTAACAGGGCAGAAGGAGCCCGTTCCAATAGTCCACCCATGCTGTGCTCGAGAGAGGATAGTGCTTGGGACGGGGCCGGCCGTATCTCCAAATCTTTTGGAATAGGATGCGTTACCGGCCAAAATAATTAATTTGAACCATTCCGAATGACACCAAAAGTTCATGGCACCAAACTTGTTTGGGCTAAACTTTTTAGACCAGTTATTTCTAAGCCGAACGCTAATTGAACCTATTTTTGAAGCATCGACACTAATTGACTTAGTTTACGTCCTAATGAATCAGTGGGGAAATTATCCTGCTACCTGTTTTTCGTGAGTCCTTCAACCTATCCCGATGGGTCGATGTTTGTAGTCGCATAAGCAGTTCGCTGCACTCGAGGTTCATTCATCCGAAGCGAGGGCATCTGATCAAGATTTGATCCGCATCTGACTAGTCAGGTGCGCATCTGACTAGTCAGGTGCAAAGTATAATGAATGAATCGAATGAGATTACGGTAACTCAAAATTCGGTGCAAAAGAAAAGTTGCTTAAACGATCGGGTTTAAACAAATCGATGCAGAACATATTTAAATGGTCCTTATTCAGGACTTGCATGTAATGAGTAATCACTCAATTTGTTCCTGTTTGCAAGTTAATTTCAATTACACAGTTCAAAAAACGAAGCGTATAATCATTACGCCTAAGAAAATGTAGACACTAACCAATAAATTAAAAAAAAATCGCTCGAGGATGTTAGTATGTGTTCCGTTGTATTACCATTTGATCAAGTAACGTACTAACGTAACATATTTGGGTCTAATTAGTTTTTGTCGCCAACACGTACAGATGGAAAATTTCCACCGCAAACATTTTCGTCGCAGACATTTCGGTGCTATAGAGGCGACTCGATGTGCTTCATACATCTTTAACAGCATTAGACTGACCACGAATGAAGTGACTTCGAGTAGAGTTGAGCAGTTTTTTGTATTGATTGATAACAGTTCAATGGACCGCTTTTCCAAAATGTGTCAGGTTTTTATTCATCGCAAAGCTTTTCCAATGTATTCTAATGGTGTTTGCATAAATTAGTCATACACGTGGAATATTACCAGTAATTTAGATACCACAATTTAACAGACATGGTCACTGCTTGGGTAAATGTGGAATTTAAATGGACGCCTGCTTGCGAGTCAATCAGTCAACATTAGTGCCTCAAAAATTATCAGAGAAAGCAGAGGGAATACACTTGTATATAGTTAATTGCATTTCGAGTAATACTACTCAAGTACCAATACGTTTTCTCTGCACTTCTCTCTGTTCAGCCCACGGGATTTTCAGTTCTCTTGCAGAGTATTTAGAAGAGTCATATTTGAGTTACTTCTTAACATGACAAAAAAGGTCCAGCTTCAATTAACATGGTTAGATATTACTACGTTGAGATTGTACACAGTTGTGTTGTACTTCGGTTGGGTACTACCCAGTTAGTCACAATAATAATAATAATAATAGTCGCTATTGAAGCACTCGATAGTACAATAAGGGATACAGAGAAACAAGTTTGACAGAGCATTCATTCCAATACACTCAAATTACGAACCAAAGGAACAAACAAGGTTACATGACAGAGTGGGAATAAAATACGCGACATATATTCATAAGTTGAGTTGGTGCCTGGATACCTTTTATGCGCCTGGATACATTTTATGACCCATCTCCCACATGAATTTGAATATAACAAAGCTCAATGTTAGAGAGGTGAAGCACATAATCACCTGTCAGCCAGCTTATCAGTGACGTCTCAAAGGCTCTCATCCACAAAGTAAATTGCACAGCATCGGTATTCGAGGCGAGCTTAACAGCTGGATAAAATGCTGGCTTACGGACAGACGACAGCGAGTTGTACTTAACAGAGCTTCCTCCCCCTGGGGTAATGTTACAAGCGCCGTGCCTCAAGGATCCGTGTTAGGGCCAGCTCTCTTCATAATATTCACTAACGATCTCGATAGCAACGTTTTCTCAAACATTAGCAAGTTTGCAGACGATACTAAGATCGGAGAAAAAGTGCAAACTGAACCATTCCTTAGAATAGACGTTATTAAACTTGAGAAGTTTCAACGTAGAGCTACCAAACTCATTCTCTCACTGCGGAATAAATCGTACGAAGACAGGCTTTGTGAACTCAATCTTTATTCGCTAGAGAAACGTCGAGTTAGAGGCGACATTATTGAAGTGTGGAAGATTATGAAGGGTAAGGAAAACGTCGACCGAGCGAGCCTTTTCACTCTAGATACAAGCGGAGCGACTAGGAACAATGGATACAAAATCGTTGGGAAACGTTTCTCACTCGACATCTTGCGTAATTTCTTCACTTACAGAGTGGTCGAAGAATGGAACAAACTTCCAGCTGAGGTTGTAAACAGCAATACAATGGAAAGGTTTAAGTCGCGGCTAGATAAGTTCTACATAAATCACCGATAAATAGCTAAATCTTTTCCTTTCCTGTTGTTATAAAAAAACGAAAATGGCACACGAAGCTCTCATAGACGTTCTACTTCAGAACTAATCCTCTTGCTACCACAAGGCAACCTAGTTTGGGCCAATAGGCCTCTTTGACGTTCTACTCCAGAACTAACACTCTTGCTACCAAAAGGCAACCTAGTTTGGGCCAAAATGCCTGTTGTTGTCTTCCTACACTTGTAAACTTGTAAACAAACATACAATGGGCCCACAACATGGAAGGGCAAATACATGACAAACATTATTTCTATTCATATTGGGGTATTCCTGCACCAGCAGGATTCTGACCCACCTCTCTATAATTGGGGTTAATTCGTATCCCTCACAATTACATAAAGCATCCTGGAAGGAAATATTATATTTTATAATACGCACTTTTTCTAGCTCGTACCTCAAGACAGTCGACATCCTATGCTGTGAATACAAAGCTAGCGCTCGTTCTTCAAGGCCCACCAACCAGCCTCCGAAAAATATCATTGTATGCCATATTCCCAGTTAACTGATAGTGGCTCTCGTAAATTTACACTCCAATGAGTTACAGTATATAAGTTAGAAGTAGGTTGTAAATAGTTGTATTTTAACGTCTGTTGTGCAGAAGTTGAATTTCCTAATGAACTGATTGCCAACCGCGTTGATTTCAAAAGTAACTTGAAGATATCAGCATTGTCTCACCGGTCGTTTGTTATTAAGTAACCTCAGTAGGGAAAACTGTCCACATAATCCAACTGAGCACCATTCAACACATTATTCATTCATAACTGGAATCTTTGCATAGTGGGCAGTTTAACTAGCATCCAAACAGATTTGCTAGCATTGCACTCAATATCTAGCCTTGCGGCCTCCGACTCGCATATATTTAGCATACTTTGAAGGGCATCCACATGAGGGGCCAGTAGAACCATATCGTCGGCATAGCTAATTGCGTTAATACAGCAGTCGCTAATAGGATTTTGTGACGATGGGTGCGATATGATATCAATGCCGTACAGAAATGAATTTATAAATTACTCCAATCCGATCAAAATGTTTGAAGACTCAGAACGGGAAGAAATACTCCCCTGCTACTAATCTTGATAATAGTAACTTCTGACACGCTGCGCCAAATACTGCTCTGCTACTATAAGCTAGAGAATTTTAACTCTCAAGCACGCTGCGCAAATTACTCCTCTGCTGCTAATCTCGACAACAGTAACTCTCAAGCACGCTACACCAAATACTTCTCTGCTACTTAGCTCGTTAGTAGTAACATTCAATAACGCTACACCAAATACTCCACTGTTACTAAGCTCAATAGTAGTAACTCTTACACACTCTACGCCAAATACTCCTCTGCTACTAAGCTCAATAGTAGTAAGTCCTAAGCACGCTACGCCAAATATTCCTCTGTTACTAAGCTCAATAGTTGTAATTCCTAAGCACGCTACGCCAAATTTATGTGAGTCCTGCATCATTGCACTAAGAATTGATTTGTGAATGCTCTTATATTTCGTCACAATATACGATGTTTTGAACATTAGCTGACAACTTTTCACGTTGTTTCTAGTTGAATATATATTTAATTATCATATTTGTGTTACAGTACTGTTCATTCGTAACAACACATTAGTCTGACAACAGGAATTAACTTGAGATTGACGGTGTCTTTCATGAACACTTCTTAATTCCCTTTCGCCCAGCTCATTCATCAGTCAAGTAATGACCGAGCTATACTCCACAAAGCGCTTTAAGAGTCAAAGTAGGAAGTATTAGTAAACTACACCTTTTTACCCACGTCTTCGGAAGATATAAAGTCTTCATTTACGATGAGTAAACCATTTAATGCCAAAAACTTGTTCAATCCCGTTCGTTCAATTGCTCGTTTGGAAGGTGAAGTTGAACCATTGTAGACTTCCGTTTGATCTCAACATCACAGGAAGGAAGAACATTGAAGGTCTCTAACCCAGGTCAAGCTCGACAGCTTGTGTTACGGAAGTGTCGTTTCTGCGTATACCGTAACTTTTCTTTTACATTATGTTTCATTTACAAAAATATACATGAAACGCGTTAAGGCACAACGGCGATCAGTCTAATGATCGCAAGGCTGAACGAGTCTTTCTATCTGAATCCAGTTCAGATTTTGTCGTGAGTTGATTGGAAGCTAATACATGCCTTCGTGTGTCATTTAAAGATATTCATCTTCAGTATTGTTAAATATTGTGAACATAGAACACCACAGAGATCTAAGTGACCGAGTTGTTGTATGTGACAAGCTGCAATGCTGGAGCGATTCAGGACCTCAACCCTCTGTAACCTCTTTCTCCAACGTCACTAACCTACTTCGGAGTAATGCAGTTTAATATCAATACCTTCATCCTAATGAAAAATGATAACAAGAAAATCCGTTCCATTTATATTGTATTTTTTTATATTTTTTTTATGTCAAGAGCCATGTAATTGATTGCTCACTTTACTAAATGTAAACAAGGGGGATGATGGCACAGAGCGAGCGACAAAGAAAACAAGCGAAACGTGAACGGAATTGGGTCGACGAATTCTCTCCTTGAATTCTCTCATTGATGGCCTCCTGCGTGCAGAACAGGACAGGAGGATGCCAGAGCACATCGGAATCGTGAGAGCACGGCAATAGAGAAGGCATTCACACATTCTCTCCGTGATTTTGCTCACATGTTGTCCCCTGAATACATTACACTCAGAATTGTCTATAAAGCATACGTACAGCCCGACCGCATTCTGCCGTATTTGACTAACGCTTGATCCACAAATCGTGAAACTATGAATATCTCAGCACAAGTTGAACACAGTGTATTTTTTGCTGGTACCGATGTTCAGTGATTGTAACAATTAGATGGCAGAAACTTCATCAGGGTGAGTTGTAATTATTTTTAACAGTTTTTCATATGTATTTTCTTCTGGCAGGTTCTTCTTTTGTCACTGATTGGCAAACGAGGTATTAATCCAGTGCCGCTTCATGATGGCGTTCTTCCCCAACTTGTTGGATCACGTGTGAGTCAAATACGACAAAATACGGACTGACTGCATTCATGGGTCAACATGTGAGTAATGTCACGGAGGAAATTTGAGAATGCCTTTAGTGTACATTTCTATGTCAAAATGTACACAGCGTTAACCTTTTATTCATCTCCACTTAGGTTGCATGATGAAATTGGATGTAGTAACTTAGTACCCAATTGTCACTGATTGGCAGAAACAGGTCATAATAGAAAACATTTTCAAATAAACAATCTAACAACTACCATAAACATTTCTTGTTATAGGCTTAAGCAATAAAAAGGAAACGTCACTGACCGCCTTATCTGTACACCAAAACAAGTACAACACAGTTTATTTAGCAGCTAATAGATATGGTTCAAACGATACAGCGTTTTGCGG
>SDVV010013083.1:0-15227 GCA_016164225.1 Gammarus roeselii | reverse complement strand
TTGATAGTTTTACGATAGGTTCCTTGTTCAGGATCAAGGACAGCTTGCCGATGGGACTAAGGTCAAATATTATCTATAAATTTCAGTGTGTAACCTGCAATGACTCCTACATTGGCCTCAGTACCAAGACCGCTCGTTTCCGATGGTCCCAACATCTGGGAATCTCACACCGTAGCTCTAGCCCGCAGTTCAAATTAGATCTTTGCTCTATCCGAACTGATTCCGAAAATAGCGACCATTCCCCTTCCGTCAAAATTTTCAGTGTCCTCGACCAATCTAATGACAGTGATAACCTAAAAAATTTATAATCATTCTATATTAATGCCCTTATACCAACTCTTAATACAGCTGCACCTTGCAACCAATTACATCTCATCTAACTATTTATTCCCTGTAACAACTCTTACGTCACGCATTGCATTAACATTTCCAAAATGTGTCTTGTATAAACCGCTACCTTGTTTTAATATATCTGTTATTTTAGTTAAGGTGAATATTCCTTCAAAAGTTCATGTCGTGATGATATTTTATGCACTGCATCTTGTCTTCATTTTCTTTACAGAATATACACTGATGATGGGCAGATAATATGACCCGAATCTTTTATAGTGTTTTGATTTTTTTTCAGATTTTATATAAACACACCAGTCGCTACCTTTGCATTACTGTTTTTTGTTAAGAATTAGGTTTTCGACCAATCAACCAATCAACGATTTATATATATATATATATATATATATTTATACAATATAGGCCTTGTAGCCGGGGCGTTAGAATCTTGCTACCATACCCACCGCGTGTCGTAGAAGGCGATTAAAAGGGGCGGAGCGAATGGACTAGGAATCCCGTTCTCTGTAAAACCCTTTCTCAAAGACGGCAAGACGACGCTCACGCCTCTCCGAACCTTACTGTCAGGGTCGCTGAATGTGCGTGGCTGTAGTACAAATGAGGTAAAGAGGAGAGAGACGTTAATAAATTAGAGAAGGTTCAACGTAGAGCTGCCAAACTTATCCTAGCGCTGCTCAATAAACGTATCAAGACAGACTAGCGAACTCAACCTTAAATCGCTCGAAAAGAGTCGAGTAAGAGCTAGGTGGCATAATCGAAGTGTGAAAGATGAAGAAAGGTTAGAAAAATGTCCGCCGAGCAAGCCTTTTTACTCTTAATATGAACGGAGTGACCAGGGTATTGGTTGCAAAATCGTTGGTAAGCATTTCACTTTTAATTAGAACTGGAACTTCTCCGAAACTTTTGTCACGGCTCGACAAATTTTACCAAAATCGTCGCTAATTAGCTTTTGGATGCAGTACGTTCAAGAGAAAGTGCCAGGTATTAGTGCCAGCATGTTAGTTAACAAATGGTGCCTGGCATTGACACCGGCTCGGCTAAAATAGTGATCGGCATTGACACTAGTACGGTTGAAATGGTGGCTTGCATTGGTATCAGCTCGTTGCAAAACTGTGTCCAGCAATGACACCGGTCATCATTGGTTTAACGAGGAATGAAACTGTGATATTCACAAATTAACATCGAGAGTCTGTGGTTTTCTCATCAGGTGCTGAATTTTATTAGTTTCGAGTATTAGAGTTGAGTGCTATATTTTTCTACTCCAACCCTTCCCTTTCTTGATCCTCTACTACACAGATACTACACAGATGTGTAGATCTCTCTACGATGTTCTACATCAAAACTAAACTACCTTCTGTAAACAGGCAATGTTCGGGTCAACAGGCCTGTTGTTGTCTTTTAACACTTGTAAATAGCTTTTATGATCACGGGCCCCTACTGCCACAAAACCCTATGACCACAACTCTCTATGACCGCAGCCCCGTATGACCACAACCCGCCCGAGCAAGTAACAATCCAGGAACCTGCAGTAACGATAGAGGAACAGCCATCATGAATAGATTCACCACTAACAAAAAGTCCATCGAAGTAACACAGAACAGCCCCCGACCGCAACCGAAGTGTTTCTGGCAGGATTCCGAGCCAAAATACTCTCAAATGTTACTATGTAAACGCTAGAAGTCTCCGAGACAAAATTGACAAATTGGGAATCCTCGCAATTAACGATGAGATCGACATAATAGCCATCACAGAATCGTGGAGGAAATTGAGCACCATAAATGATCTGGGCAAATTCACTCTCCCGGGTTTTTCCCTATTTCACAAAGATAGACTAGGCCGTGAGGGTGGAGGAGTATTGCTTCTGGTAAAAAATACTTTACAAATAATAGAAGTCTCTATTCCAAGCAGCAGAAACGACATAGTTCCAATTCAAGTTGTCGGTAAACATACAAAGTGTCAAATCACACTAGTTTATTGTCCTCCCAGGAACATTGTCGCAGATGATATCGATCTTTACAACACCCTCGTCGATGTGGTCAGAACACAAAACAGTATAGTACTTGAAGACTTCAATATTCCCGACATCGATTGGGAAACAGAAGAATGTACGGCCACTGGCTAACGCCTGATTGATTTTGCTGACGATAAGTTTATGACCCAAATGGTAAAGACACCTACAAGAGGTAGCAATTTTTTTTATCTTATATTTAGTGCAAGCGATTCTAATGTCACAAACGTCGAAGTGGGCGAACCCCTCGGTAATAGCGACCGCAACTGTATCCGTTTTATGATTGAGCTCGAGTTGAAAACGTCAATTAACTGCGAAAAAGTCCCTTACCCTAGAATAGCTAACCTTCATAACTTATGAGAGGCAATGGCGTTAGTAAATATAACTCTCGGACAAGATGTCAATCAATCGCTAAGCAATTTTTTGAGCGCACTTCAAAATATTGAAAATGACCATGTCCCTCGTAAAAACAGGCGAACAGCAGTCAATCAGCCTGAGTACTGGAAAGGAGAATTGCAGTGCATTCAGTCGCAAAAGAAAGCAAAGCACTCGAATATGCAGAAGCACCCACACGACGATGCTGAATAAAATTAATACAAAATCAGCAGTTGGATTTTTAAGACTGTTCAGAAACGAAAGAAAAAAGATCACGAAAATGAAATTGCTGCCAACGCCAAAGCTAATCCGAAACAATATTTCAGTTATATATCGAGAAAAATAAATTCAAGATCCGTAATTGACCCTCTTGAAAATGATATCGGTGAGCTAGAAACTGACGACACTAAAATGATCGTCCTGCTCAACAAATTTTTATGTTCTGTATTTACGTTAGAGAATGCGGATATTCCTAATCCTGAGGATATCATAGCGCAAAGACAAATCGAAGTTCTTAGCATAGTGAATTTAAGAAAAATTGAAAGTTACAAAATCTCCAGGTCCAGACCAAATTCATCCCAGAATACTGAAAGAGACTAAGAACAAAATTACCGAACATCTAGCAAGCCTTTTAACCCAATCTCTCACAAATGGCACCTGCATCTCTCAATGGAAAGAGGCCAACGTCACCCCAGTTTAAAAAAGGGCACAAAAAGTCACCCGGAAATTACCGTCCAATTAGTCTCACCTAAGTCATAGGTACATTGATGGAAAGTTTGATCACGGATAAAATTACAGAATTCCTAGAATTAAATCAGTTACTAGGTAACACTCAGCATGGCATCAGACGCCATCGTTCATATCTTACTAACCTGCTGTTTTTGTAACGAATATAATTGAATTTCAGGACGCGAAATTTTCAATCGACATCATTTACTTTGACTTCCTAAAGTCTTTCGACATAGTTCCTCCCACACGCTTGGTTAGTAAGTTGCACAGCATCGGTATTTGAGGTGAACTCAATAACTGGATAAAATGCTGGCTCACGGGCAGACGGCAGCGAGTCGTACTAAATGGAGCCTTCTCCAATTGGGGTAAAGTTACAAGCAGCGTGCCCCAAGGATCTGTGTTAGCTCCAGTTCTCTTCATAATATTCATAAGCGATCTCGACAGCAACATACTCTCGAACATTAGTAAGTTTGCAGACGATACCACGCTAAGAGGAAAAGTGCAAACCAAACTCGAGTGTGAGCAGATCCAATTAGACTTGAACAAAATTGTTGAATGGTCAGAAGAGTGGCAAATTAAATTCAATGTTGACAAGTGTAAAGTTATGCTCATTGGTCACCATAACCCTAAACACGAATATTCAATGTCCGGAAAGAAACTGATACCTGTCACCGAAGAGAGAGATCTAGGTGTCGCCATTTGTAACGACTTGAAAAGTAGCAAGCAATGTAACGAGGCAGCCAAAACATGCAATAAATGTTAGGCATGATATCCCGCACAATCTCGTACAAGAGCAGAAATAATATTCGCATGTTATACACTGCATTTGTTAGACCGCACCTTGAGTATTCCGTCCAATTTTGGTGTACATACGTCAGAAAAGACCTTATTAAGTTAGAGAAGGTACAACGTAGAGCTACCAAACTAATCCCTTCGATGCGCAATAAATCGTACGAAGAGAGACTGCGCGAACTCAACCTTCATTCGCTAGAGGAACGTAAAGTCAGAGGTGACATGATCGAAGTGTGGAAGATTATGAAGGGTAAGGAAAACGTCGAGCGAGCAAGCCTTTTCACTTTAGATGCGAACGAAGTGACCAGGAATAATGGAAATAAAACTGTTAGCAAGCGTTTCACACTTGATTTCATGCGCAATTTCTCCACGTATAGGGTTGTCGAAGAATTGAACAGACTTCCCGCGGATGTTGTGAACAGCGATACAGTCGAAACGTTTATGTCACGGCTCGACAAATTCTACCCAAATCGACGCTAAATAGATCCCATCAATAGCACTTTCACCAGTCTATTCGTGAAAAATGGTGTCCGGCATTGACACATGCATGTATATGTATATTAGTATGAATATATAGGAGTTGGTATAAATTTAATGGTATATTGTGTATTCCATTCGGTTCCATGCAGGACAAGCCAGCTGCCTACTAGAGATGAGCTGCGATGTATTCATTAATTTTGAATTTATCAATCCCATGCCCATGAGTTTCTCACTTGAAAATATAGCACATATTGTGAAAACTGTTGTAACACGAAGTAGCTACAAATCGGCCGCCGACATGAGATGTGCTGTCACAAATTCATTTTTATTTCTCGCTTCGCTAATTCAAACACGGCATTTAAAAAAAATAAGTTTGATGTGTTAGACCTAAGTATTGAAAACCCATTGCTTGACGATGGAAATAAAAGTTTTAATAATAATAATAACATAAGGTTAAATTAGTGCCCGGCATTGGCACTAGCACGGTAAAAAAGGTGCCCGTCATTGGCACTAGCACGGTAAAAAAGGTGCCCGGCATTGGTACTTGCTTGTTGCAAAACGGTGTTCAGCAATGACACCGGTCAGCATTGGTTTAACGAGGAATGAAACTGTGACAACCTCAGATCAACACCGTGGGCTGGTGGCTTTCTCTTCAGGTGCTGATTTGAGTTGTTTCAAGTATCATCGTTAAATGCTATTTCCTTCAACAAACTTTCCCCTTCTTGATCTATTAAAACAGAAAATATAAAGACACAAGATGCTATCTTAGACGTTCTACTTTGGAACTAATCTTCCTACTATCAAAAGGCAACCCAGTATGGGCCAGAAGACCTGTTGTTGTCTTCATACACTTGTAAGCCTATGATCACAGCCTCGTCCCCTATGACCACAGTCCTGTTCCTTGTCGTGACGCTGGCCTTGGCTCCGCACCACACCAATGCCGTCAAGACCGTCGTGCACGGTGACGTGTGCCAGAGCTTCTCTGGCCGGAAAGTGTACCTCGAACCCGGAACCAGCGCTCTGCTCTACGCCACCAACCTCACCACCAGACCACACTACAGAGCTAGGATGAGGTGGGTGGGTCATCTTTGAGCCAATTCGCACGGCAGACAGCGGGTGCTTGCGAAGACAACATTTCTCAAGGTGACAGATTCTGATTGGCTGTTCTAAATTCGCAGCCAAATCGGAAGCTGTCAGGTGACAAAGAGTTGTCATTGATAGCATAAGGGGTCTAAGGTTTGGCTGTGCTCTTAAATTATTGCACCGCCGGCATATAATTTCGGATAAAGGTGTTAAGAATGTTTACTTTATCAGTTAATTTACTCATGCTAAGTGAATTAAAATGTAATAAATGACAAACAATGCTTATGAACTGCACTCGTATGTTAACTCGACTTCAATTTCCCATGCTTTTTGTAACCTCTATTACTGACCAGAAATTAGCCTTACCCGCTGCTCCAGCACAATACAAATTACAATAACTGTGACGAGGAAAGACTCAAACAACGTTACTGACTGTCGTATGACAGTCATGATTTGATTTGATCCTCAGTTCCACCAGAGCCTCAACGCGAGTCATAATAGGCTCCCCCGTAGAATGATAGTCATGACACTGTTACGGTCAACATTGCGTTTGATGATCCGTGGTATAAAGCTTAGTTTCATAGAATGATGCCACCTAATTGGAATGAGCATAATTCTCATTTGTAACAGCTGATATTGTTCAAACTTTTCTGAAGAGCCTGAAGTACATTTACAAAAATGGAAGGGATGCAATATTTATCAGATATCAACGTATTGGATTTCTCAGTTCACCATCAGAACCAAATGTTTTCGGCGGATACGTTCAACCCATGCATGCAGTGAAAGTTCCGTTCTTATTTTCCAAGTAAGCAGAGAGAAAATGGGTAACGACAAAAAAATCTGGAACAGCAAAGATGGGTTTGATGTAGACTTCTTTGTGTTACAGCAACATACCTGCTTGTCACTGTACCAAAAAAAAGTAATTTCTGTGCTTTGATAACAAATATTTATCTGTGTGTACCATGATCTTATGCGTAGAGCTCTAACCAGGAACCGCTGTGCCGACCTCTAAAGCGTGTGTTCCAATGTTACACTCTAACATAGATATGCCCTTATTATCCCTTTCGTTGTAAATGACGTTTGATGAATTAAAACATAAGTTTCCCGCTCCCACTTGTTCATCATATTACAATTATAATAGTCGATGCTCATTCGATTCTAACTTTTTGTTTGTTGCAGAAGGGATGACGGCTTCAGCAAAGTAATAGTTTCTAGAGAAGCCTTTTTGAAACAGACACGGAGACCCATCGCCACTGCCTTCAGAAACGAAGTGAACGAGATGAACGATGTCACAATACCTGATGCCGTATTTTGGAACAACCTTTCTGGAAGCGAAGCCTCAATAAGTCCGCAGTTCAATTTACGACGAAGAAAAATGCTGGAGTTTCGAAACTCTCTTCCTTTAGTTTCACTAAAGGCGAGCCTTTTTGATGTCCCTCAATTGGAAAAAGAATTATTTCATCAAGGAGACGGGCAGCAATTGTTTCCAGGGGTGGTAAGTCCCGCGAAGACTGACGTTGTCAGCCAAGATTTGCCTGCGAAAACAACTTCTCAAACAGGTGAGTGTATGCAATTATGTAGCAGATACAGTCCAGTTAAACTGCTTGTAGTCTTTTAACTTCAGTGCAATCAGTGCTCATTTCTTTGGCGTTCTCAACTCAGAATCCCAGAAATAGATTTAGGATTTTGGGATTTTAGATTTATTTAGATATGACAGTCTGACAAACTGCAAAATTATTAGCATACACAGATGATAAGTACAAAGTCTTCTTCAGCGTGAGCTGTTCTGAAGACAACATCTGCTACTTTGATGTACATAATATTGACTTTTAACTAAGGCCAGTGAGGTACCGTGTGGTCACGTCTCCTACCTTGTGACACGGATTTGATGACACGGATTTGATGAAGAATGATAGGTCATTGGGTGTTTTTGTAGGTAGAATCATACACGTCTATACAATGTCAGAAAGAGATGTATAAAGCTGTAGTGTAAAAATTTTTTTTTGTAGAAGTCGTTAGACAATTTCGAATTTAATTGAGGAGGCCAAAGGATTTGAATAATTTCCCGGTACCAAAAATAAAAAAGAAATGATCTTTCCTGTGGTCTCGGATCTACTATTACACCGAGACTTATTTTTGCTACGTTTGCAACTGGTTGACCTTTCGATTCGACCTGTGGGTTAGGAGTGGGTATCTCATCCCTGGAAAATAACCCAACATACCCCTTGTCGACACATAAGACTTAGTGGAGGATAACCAGATCAAAACGTGGACTAATTGAATCTTTATAATAGTGATATATTCGTTATGATTTTGTCGTAGGAATGAACTGAATTTAATCAAGAATCAAAAACCGGCGTTTCCTCCTACAACACGGAGAAATAGCTTTATGTATGTGCGTACATCCAGAAATACGTTCCAACACGTAATAGGAATTTTAATATCACAGCGCAAGAATTACGTTTTGATTGCACTGATGGAACATATGATACCAATTAGGTTTTATATATATACATTTCCATTTTTGAAGGCGTGTAGATATGATCTCTATTCTTTGCATGGATATTGCATGCATTGTCAGTATTGATGATTACTTACTACGGTGTTAATATTTCAGGTGCAGGACTGATACATGACGCAGACGGGCATGTATTATTGAATGATGAAGAAGATGCAACTGTACCCAAACCTTTTCCGACCAACCGTGGACAACACACGAGACAACCGCAACTTTTCGTCCAAAAACCGTTTCGGAAGGACAAAACGAAAGACGACAGCAAAGATACGTCTGAACGAAGTGACAAGATCAATCAAATTAACCAACTTTATCGGTCACAAAATCCTTCACAGGACTCAAGCGAGATGGGGGATTACATCCTTTCCTCCAATAGACTCCAGCGCCCGTCACTGAAACTTTTTCCTAAACTGAACGCAGAACTGGACCAACAGCGACCAGAAATACAAACTGACCATCATGTAATGCAGAAATCTGTTGTAAGACAATATCAAATTCTACCGGACGATCAGCTACCACCAAATCCAGTCTTGATAAGCAAAGAATTGTCCAATCAGAAAACACCGCCTGATCATCAGCAGACATCAGAGTTGGAGCAATGTGGCCTGGATATTTACACGTGTTCTGGGTGCCACCTGCACTTCTCATTTCAAGAGGTGCACCTGCCGTCCTGTTCTCATGATCACTCTTGCAGGCAAGTATAACTGTACATTTAGAGAAGAGCTCATGACAGTACCAATGACAGTCTTGAATGCTTCTATATAGTGTTGTTCAGTTTTTTTTTGTTGGAAATACTTCGCCTTGAACGATCGTGATGTGAAGTTAAATGTCATTCCTTCATCGTCCCACCCATTCATTTTCAGCTTTTCATTTCACTCTCCCAGCCATGAATGATCCCAGCCATGAATGATCTGATATGGTATGTTTCACAACATATTTTACGAAATTCAATTTTACATGAGGGTAAGACAGAGGATCAATTTTGGATGGTATAGTAGCCTTCGGGAGATCAACTAATCGGGCTGTGAAATTGGGGACGCACGAATATGTGGTTCCATTAAATCTTTCAATGCAGGTTGTCCTCATACAAGCAAGAAACAGCTTTCTAGCAGAACTGGATTCCGAATAAACTAAATTCTTAATTTGAATCTTCATGTCTATGCAGATGGGAGCGTACTGCGTAGACACTTTAGCTGCGAGTTACCTGACCAGCAATTCTTAAGCAAGCAAGGCTGCCAATGGAGCTGAGAACAAAAAAATGAAACGCGATTCAGTTTCTTGGTGACCACTACCTTTTCGAGCCCTTTGCGTTCGATACGACTGGTGATTGTTAAGTCCAGCAGTCTCTTGATCCAAAACATCGATCAACAGTAGTTACCTGCCGCGTCTGGACACCGCGAGAAAACATTCCAGTTAAAGTAACAACTTCGATAGCAGTGCTACGCGGCAGCAACGCGGCAATGCACTCAGTGTTTAATAAGCATGTAAGCATATCAACACCGGGAGTTTTAGTACAAATCCGTTGTTCAGGTATAGGAGGGGAGGTAGGTCGTTGTTCAGACAGGGAGCTGGAAGCGGTAGTAGGTTTATTGACGTCACAACCAAATGGCGAGCAGAGCTGGGACCAGATGCCTTTTGCGGGCATTTGGGAATAAATGGTAGGATCACCTTTTTGGAGTCTTCGGGTGTCATCGGAAAAATAACACTTTGAGATGAGAGCGGGTGGAGATGTCAGGGCGACGATTGACGAATATGGAACCCTCAGGTGCGACTACTTGCGGGTGCGGGAGCCGCCGTACCTGCAGTCTGGGAGCGGAGTCGACGTATGCGGGGATTTTGGTGGCAGTACGAGTGCAAATGTGGGTACTAGCACAGAGTTGGCCCCTACTGAGTACACAAGCTTCACGAAGGAAGCCACGCTGCAGCTGCTCTACAAGAACCCTCACGTCAAGGCCTTCTCGGTGGTGGTCACTGCCCTCAGTGAGTTGGGAATTGTAGTTCAGACTTTTTGCAGCATTGACTACCAAGCGTTTCACTCGTTTGTTATCAGGCAATAGCTAAGTAAAACTTGGAAATTGAGTACACGTAAATCAATCCACTTCATAAGAAGACAACTGAAGGGAATAAATCTCCCTAAACTATATAGCTAAACACAGTTTTTAACTTTGGAGAACACCAGGTATATAGATTTGCTTCCAGACAACATGTGCCGTAACACCCAACTCTGTTTTCTCTCGATACGTCTGTGTCAGAGTCCTTGGTTTCAACACAATTTGCTGATTCAGGTTCAGGTACACACTTCAGTTGAAGAAATTAAACGCTCATCATCCATCGTAAGGTATTGCAAGTCATCACTGAGTGAGTTCACTCCTTGCAGGGAACAGCTTTTTGATATCGAGCGCCACGTCACCTCGGGAAGGATACGTCAGGTCGCCTTTCTTTCCGGAGTTGTACCCGAAGGACTATTGGGTGGAGTACATTTTCACGGATATCAACCAGACAATGAAGGTGCAGATCACCTTCGAAGACTACAATCTTTCGCCTTGGAGCTTCATTGAGGTACATACTTTTATGAGATGACATTTTTGGCTAACAGGGGCACCGTTAATATCATAGACCATAGGTGTGGTCGGACAAAGTGTAAAGCCTTTCTTCCTTGGATTACCAGTCTTACGCTTCTCGTTTTGTTTCACTTACTCACATTGCTCAAGTTTCCAACCCTCCGTTATGCTTAACAATGTTTTGTATTCTGCCGACCATAAAAATATATTACACTATGAAAGCATAGATTTTAGCATTTAACTGATATCCTGCGTTATTATGCCCTCGACCGTCAACCATTCACGTTACCCGCTCTGCGCATCCGCAGGTACACGACAACCAGCGCATTCGCCTGGCAGGGTTCAGTGGTACACTCTTTCGTCCTCCACCGCTTGTGTCTGAGGGCAGCCGCTTCGTGGTGCGCTTCTCGGCCAACGGGGACACGGCGAGGGGCTTCAAGATGCGCTACGCCTTCCAGGACGTTCGGGAACTACTGCCACAGCCTAGCAGTGGTCAGTGATAAGGGTTGAAGAACTACGGTTGCTGCAGACACGGCACAATCGTGCTAAGACTGATTTTTCCCAACGATGTTAGGAAAGATAGTCCTACGGTATTTAGTTTTCTCCAAATGCCCTGCATTTAGAATTTTATTTGGCGTTCATGGACATGGAAGGCGAATTGAGGATTTAAGAACGATGCTTTCTTCGTGAAATTCGACGCTTACCTGAATTTATTTCCTAAATTATTATTGCGTTGATAGAATGATCCTTTATTCCGTCACCAATGTTGGTGGAGCTAAAGTAATATTGGATCAGCAGTTCATCTTCAGCGTCTAGACGATGTGTTTGGAGTAACATGTTGAACAAGAGACAGATTTTGAATAGACAATATATTGTATTCTCATTGAACTCTTATGGCACACTAACCACCCGACGGATAATTATTATTCCGATGTAGCACGTAGATTACTTACTTTTGTCTTAGACTGCGGAGGTTTCGTCACAAACTTCGGCGGCACTATCACCATGGCCAACATGAGCAGTCTCAACCGCGGAGGCAGCAGCGGTGTAGCGTCCTACGACTGCGTGTGGCTGCTGCAGCCTCCTCAAGAATATGCCTTCAAGTCGCACCTCTCCATCAGGGCGGTCCAGTTTGACAAGATGGGTGAGGTAACGATGTTCAGACTATGAAGTTCATAGTCAATATAACTCGGGTCTGTCGCTGTGCTTCTGGGTTTAAACGCAATGTAAAATAAATGAGAACAGAACTAGTTTTGATGGTCGTTTCACTCATGTCAATTATTTCAATTTACTACTTTGATCTAGCAGTACCTAAATAACATTTCGTTCAGAAATCAAGTAAACAGGAAGCATGTGGTAAGGAGAGCTAGAAAAGAGTGTCGATGATGCTAGGTGGGGCATCGGCGGTTTATGCGAGACCATTGAGTAGAATATGATGTTTTAGAAAGAGGTGAAGGGTAAGGAAGGGGGAGACGGCAAAGGAGGATGTGGTGAAAGATGTAAACGGCCAATTGTTGTTGGAGAGTGGTGACGTGGGGGAAGAGGTGGGCTGAATATTGAGCATGTCCGAGTGGCTGACATTATTGCTGTGGGTGGCGGTGCATGGACGACACTGCCTTTGGAGCATTAATGGTGTCGGACATTACTAAGACAGAGGCGCCGGAGGCAGTAGAGGTTATGAAAGCAAGGAGAGCCTCTGGTTTGGTCGACGATGCAAATGTGTTACTAAAGCCGGGTGAAGTAACCGTAGTCATATGGTTGATAAAACTACAAAATCGTGTTTTGTGTTGGGTGTGGTACCAAATGAGTGGTGCAGGGTTTCATTATTCCGCTGTTTATGGCTAAATAAGATAAGATTGGATGCAGCAACTTGAATGGTTTCGTTTTGCTTGGTGTGGTGGGTGAAATGGGTGTGGTGGGTAAAATGTGCGGGAAGATGATTAAAGGGAGTACGGTTGGTGCAATTGGCGAAAAACAGTGTAATTTTAGATGTTATAGAGAATGTGCATATCAGATTTTTGCAGTGAGACAAGAATATGTGAAGAACTTCGCGAAGGGAAATTTGTTTTGGGGCTTCGTGAATCTGGAAGAGGTTTACGATATAGTCGACCAGGAGGGTAAAGTGGAGGGTGTTGCGATTGCATGGGATGGACAGAATTTTATTGAAAGCGGTACAGAGTATCTTTGTTGGCAGGAAGGCATATGTACTAGTAAGGAGCAAATTGAGTGCTTGGTTTCCAGGGAATGTGGGACTGAGACGAGGTTGCGTTATGTCTCTCCGGCCGTTCAATATCTACATGGTCAAGGAAGTGAACGTGAGTGTTTTGGGTCGAGGTTTCGAGTTGCTTGGAGCAATTGGGTGGAGTTGGCAGTTGAGTCAGTTGCTGTTTGCGGACGATGCGGAACTGCTTGCAGAATCGGAGGAGGATGTGTGGTATAGTGTCGGAGTTAGGTAAAGTGTGTGAGGAAAGGAAGCTGGGAGTTAATATGGGTAAAAGTTGAAGAAATTATATATTTGAGGAAGGGCGATGCGAACGGAAGCAGTGTCCGCATAAATGGATAGATATTAGAGGAAGTTCAGTGTTTAGAGTACCTGGGCTCTCATGTGGAGAAGACTGGACTGTGTGAATATAAGATTTAACCAGTATTGAAGGTAGGGTAAAAAGAGTTGTGTGCACTGAAGAGTGTAAAGAGCAGCAGGACATTGCATGAGAAAGAAAACAGAGGGTTGAATGAGGATGCAGTTTGACTAACTGTGCTCTACGGGACCTCGACGTGGGGGGCGAGAGCGAAAGTAAGAGGAGTTTAATGTTTTTGGAATGAAATGTTCGAGAGGCCTGGCCGAGTGATGCTAGGCTCAATAATGACGTTGCTCGAATTAGAACGATGACGGTGGGGAAGTTGGAGGACAAAGAGCAGATTGACGTGTTTTGAGGTGGTTCGGACGCATGATGAGGATGGTTGATGAGAGAATTTGTGGAAATTGAATGGTGGTGGCGATGTAAACGTGGGACTCTTTTCAGTCTAGGGCATCCGGCCCACGCTACACTAACTTTAAATTTAGCAGGATCAGCACAACCATGCCCACCGACGAATTTAAAGTGGAGTATATTTTATAGAATCAAATTTGTTGTTTCAATTTATTGTGGGTGATAATTTGTGAGCAGAGGTTATGGTGGCAGTAGGCAAGTTCCGTCTCAGATGTTGAATAATGATCTGGAGGGCACTAACATTACAGGGTTAACCGGATCACCTGCTGCTAATTATGCTGCCAATTTTATTACAACGATTTTTACCTATGCCAGCCTCAGCGTGATCGCTTGTTTGGTGTCACTGGTGCCAAAACGGCCATTCGGTGTCCGTCATTTATTTGTGACTTAAACTCTTAGAGCGGCTAGTTTCATTATGCCACGCTGTGCAGTGCACGGTTGTAAGAACCGAGGTTGTCCCTTAAAAGAAAAACCTTTCGTTTTTGAAGTTTCCTAAATCTGACACCATGAGGAAACGGTGGCTGCTGGCTACAAGCCGTCAGGATGCCTTTGATTTGAACAACGCGCGAATGTGTTCGGCTCATTCTGATGAGTTTCTTAGAAAAAGGCATGAAAAACGAATAGAGTCCAGATTTATACAGCGGTAAAAGAATATTGAAGTCCTAAAATTAGATAATTGCAAATTGAAATTATACTGGGTTTCGTCAAAAAAATACCTCTGATCTCCATAGATTTACAATTATCTCCACTGTCCGATGTACAAAAAGTGAAACATCAAAGTATTTACCGAAGAAACACACACTAGAAGTAAACAAAGTTTCAGCTTGTCGTATCAGTCATTTGAGAAGAACCGTTTTGTTACCTTTATAAACCGTTGTGTTCTAATCAATTGGTTAGTATTTGCTCAAAAATTGTGACAAATATAAAATATTGGAGATCTGTTCTTCAAGATGATAACTTGTTTGAATATATTAAATGAAAACAAACTACTTGCATACCCAAAAATTTCGAGCCTAAAATGACTAGCCTGGATATGCCAATATTCGCTGTGTTGCTCTAGTGACGTCACGGGTAGGCAGGGCGGGCCTAAGACGTCGGACCACGTGATTCAGACGTCACGTATTAAATTATTCGTTTTACCCTGTAGTGTTAGTGTACCCTGCACCAAACAATACTGCCTCAGCAGCTGGCAGGCACCCCGACATAGCAGGCAAACAATCGTCTACACTAAAATGCGGTAGTTCGGGTGAACTGGATGTGGGTTCAGGTATGCAGATATAAATTATGATAAATTTGAAAATTTGGCAACAAATGAACAATTTACAAATATGCAGCTATATACATAT
>SDVV010013082.1:0-15227 GCA_016164225.1 Gammarus roeselii | reverse complement strand
TAATATCAAATTCACCCAGGTAGCAAATGTTGTCTTCAGAACAGCTCACGCTGACGAAGACTTGGTACGTATCATCTGTGTATTCTGATATTTCTGTTATTCTGTCAACATGTCATTATACCTAAATAAATTTTAAATCCTTAATCCTTTAAATCCTTAAATCCTTAAAGATATATGGTCCTCTTGGAGAATTGTTTTTCCTACGATATCTTTCAGATTCCTTTCGGTATCTAATTGCTTTTTTTACGATTGCTTACGTACGGATTATATAGATGTAGGTTATTAGGTCTTGTCAACGCTATATATGATTGTATTGGAATAGTTCGCACAGCGTGTTAAATATTAATATGTTTGTTATTGAATGAGTCATTTGAATAGAAACTTTTACTGCTCAAACCTGATTTTTAGGATAATCGATGTAGTTATGCAAGAACTATGGGTATATTTTAGGAGAGTATAGCTAGTTATGCTATATTTGTCTCATTTTTCGGAGATTGTTAGGTGGAATTTATAGCGGTGAGATGCTAGATCCCAGCTTGATGTTGAATATAGGCTATGAACATTTACAGGTTACAACATTTTCATTTTCACGTGCTTTCATATTTTTTCACGCAAAAGTGTTCTCGGGTGGTAGTTTTTCTGTGGGTTATCGATACGACGGTAATCCTAATTATCTTCGTATTTGTTTTACGGTATTATTTCACATGAGTATTTACTGTTTTGCTACTCTTAGCTGCTGGTCTGAGACCTCGGACATGCAAGCAACATACTGTAACACGTTGGTTGCAAGCAAATGATCTCACTCTGGTATTCGTTGGTCGTTTCGCTTTTTCATCAGTCCCAGCAGTAATTTATTCGTTTCATCGTACAAATGATTTCTTTTGTTAAGGTTCTTGCAGAAGACCATGTATTCAGACAGAGACGATTACCGCATTTTTTGCCGTGTCAATATCGGGGTTAAACTTTAAACTGGAGACTCATGTCAGGTTCATTATTGGTTATATCCAGGATGTGACTTTGCTTGATGTTGTTCAGAGACGATGGGTGAATCAGATGCAAGATATGTCTGAAGTATTATACGTGACTGAATGTTTCCTTTGAAATTTGTTATTTATCAGTGGTAGTTTGCTGAGGAGTGACCTAGTAAAGCACTGTAGACTTCATTGTTATGAGACATTGGGCTTGGAGTTTTTTTTTGGTTGTTCTGCGAGAGACATAGCATCAGATAGGTCTAGAAATTTGTTATAGATTTGAATGGTATCATAGCTAAAAATAGCGTTATTCTCATGAACTCAGAGTTAATTGTCAGATATTTTGGAGCAATGTATGTCTAAGAGGTGCATGTCCATTATGCATCTTTATGAAATTTTCGTTTTGATCCCTTGCAAAATGTATACTTTAACATTTAGAAGACAATTTACTGGATGGAGGGGTCCTAGAGCATTTATGGTATGGCTACCCTCCACCTAAAGAGATATATTTATCTACGATTGCTGAGGGAGATGTATACAACTTCAATTAGCTTAATATCTATCACATTTTCAACTTAAGGCAAGAGGCGTTTTTAGTGCATTTCAATGCTAGTTCAATCGAGTTGAATTTAGGATATTGCAAACAAAGATTTATTCGATATATTATTTTTATTGATATTAGATTTTGACATAATTATATATACATAAAATACATGGGATATCATTTTACGAAATCATAACCTTTTCACAACAAAAATTCGATGTGAGCTTCTTCGCAAAAATAATGACTCCGACCTAGCTCTCTTGTGTTATCTTGATCCTTGGTACCAGTGACAGTCTGTGGGTTCTTTATCAATGACGAATATTTTTTCCTCCCCTGAAGCTGTCAACTCGTCATATCGGTATAGGATTTAGCATCTGGGCGTTTTTTTTTGTTCCTCTAATCTATTGATGTTCTAGACTAACGACCTTAGTACACATTTAAGATAAACGTCGACCTTTGGGAGAAGTGTATGCAACACTTGCAATCCTATCCTTGTAACCAAAACTTTGTATTTAGTCTTCAGCGAGCTTTTCATGGACGCTAATTTTTTAATTACTGTTACATGTAACAAACTTCAAGGGAAGTAAGAAATCAACTCTCAAAATTGAAATGGTTCGAGTGGAATATCATCATGATTGTAATAAAGCTGAAGTGTTGGGGAACGGTTTTTTCCTAAGAACCGAAGAAAACCTGGAACGTAAGAAAAAATTCCTCATTTATGAAAAATAGAATGACATTAAATTTGAGAAGCTTCGAATATGTAAAGTTCAAGAAGAAGAAGGATTACATTTGTGGACTCAAGGGCACGGAACAGCCTTCGGTATTCGCAACAAAGTTATGGTGGATTATATGATAGATTTTGAGAGGAAACTTAAACATCATGATGCAGGATATGGGTGGCGGTACGAGCCATGCTGTAATCGAAAAAAACGAGTTAGAAGTCATTGATGATGTCAGCAAGAAAGTGTAAATAATACTAATAAAAGTATGTAAATCCTAAATCAATTGAGGTAACATCGGAATTGTTGAGGACGGTAGGAGAATATATTTCAAGGAGTGCAACGCAAGCCATAAACCTATCTCGGGGTAAATGCTGTATATGTGTGACAAAATGGTAAGATATAAATCCGAGACCGATGAGAAAATATTCAGTCAATATTGGAATTCTGTTGTGGAAGGATGGGTTATAGCATGAGTCCTCGATTGTTCGAAAGAGTTGGGGTGATGGGGGTCTGTAAACTATGCCAGAAAGGAATAAAATTGAATAAACATAAATCGACGAGTAACGTGTGGAGACATTTGAAACGCTGTCATCGTGAAGAGTTTGAAAAAAATTATTGGAAAGAAAGAAGGCAGATCAACTGTGCAAGTCGTCAGAAGATGAAGTGTCAGGAGATAATGAAGAAAAATGTGTTAGACCTAATATGTGATGAAGAGCCCGTTTGTATGATGGAAACAAATATGAATTAATTGTAACATACAATCCATCTAAGATTGAGAAAAATCTGACCTCTCTGGTAGTATATATGTGCCGAGATTGATTGTGAAGTAGAAATAAATATTGTCAAAACTGCAAAGGATAGATCAAAATGTAGAGACAAGTGGAGAAATGTATTATGCATTGCATAAAACAATGACTGAATACCGTACATAAGTTGGGTTAGGATCGGATAGGATGATTACTTCTTTTAACAAAACGTAGTATGAAGCTGATGCACATGAAATATCTTGTATCAACAGCAAGGGGTGTTGTTCTATGGGTTAGGTTAGGTTGGGTAGGAATTAATGCATCCGGCAGTGTATGGTAACCCTTTTGCATAAAATGTATGAAAATACCTACCTGGTGTCGACACTGTGACGCAAATGACCCTGTATATATGCATGGTGTCGACACATGTGTCGGCACATGTGCCGACACATCGGTGCATGTGCCGACACAGTGGCGCTAACGACCCTGTATATATGCATTGTGTCAACACATGTTTCGGCACATGTGCCGACACAGGGACGCTAACGACCCTGTTTATATGCATGTAAACAAAGTATATATAAAAATGGACTCATATCTGTACTCATTCAGATAGCGGTCCGCTTTCAGGGAAGAAAGATGTCGCCCAGTACGATATGGAAGTATTTTACCAAAAAGGAGAACACGGGGGTATGTGTTATTTGTCATGCTGAGATAAAATTAAGCAAATCAAGCTCCACATTCGGGGTTTGACGCCATCTCATAGGACACTATTATCTTGAATATGATAATCATAAAAATAAACGAGGATATATAAGCTCTAAGGATGCAATGGGCGCATTGATAGAACATAATAAATCGGACTTGGGTTTCCAATCTAATGTTATAGACGACGGTCAACATGGTGCAGGTAGTAAAGAATGTGCGATGCCGGTAACAACCAAACGTGGAATGTATAAAGATTGGGTGAAATGGGGGGAGTATACCCAGACCTTAGCCGGAACTGAAAATAATAAAAATAAGGGGAAACGTGGGATACTTTCAGTGGAATGGATAACCGTGACAGTGATATCGAGGATATGTCATGTGAAGAAAAATCTACAAACGTTGAAGGAAACCGAAATATTGAATGGGGTAATGAAAGGGTGACATGTATAAGAAGTGAAGAATGGCATAATAAAATCAAATGTATATCTGATTTTGTTTCAAAATTATTGGAAATGAAACACGAGGAGAGAGAATCATACCCAAACGTTTGAGTGCTAGGAGAAATATGTATATTTCGGAAATCTGTGGGAATATAATTAATGGATTCGATGTCATAAACATGTAACAGTAATTAAAAAATTAGCGTCCATGAAATGCTCGCTGAAGACTAAATACACAGTTTTGGTTACAGGATAGGATTGCAAGTGTTGCATACACTTCTCCCAAAGGTCGACGTTTATCTTAAATGTGTACTAAGGGCGTTAGTCTAGAACATCAATAGATTAGAGGAACAAAAAAAAACAGATGATAAATCCTAAACCGATATGACGAGTTGACAGCTTCAGGTGAGGAAAAAATATTCGTCATTGATAAAGAACCCACAGACTGTCACTGGTACCAAGGATCAAGATAACACAAGGTCGGAGTCATTATTTTTTGTTTCGCAAAGATGCTCACATCGAATTTCTGGTGTGAAAAGGTTATGATTTCGTTAAATGGTATCCCATGTATATATACGAATATATAATTAAGTCAAAATCTATTATCAATAAAAAAATTATATCTAATATATCTTTGTTTGCAATATCCTAAATTTAACTCGATTGAACTAGCATTGAAATGCACTAAAAACGTCTCTTGCCTTACGTTGAAAATGTGATAGATATTCAGCTAATTGAAGTTGTACAAAGCTCCCTCAGCAATCGTAGATAAATATATCTCATTAGGTGAAGGGTAGCCAAACCATAAATGCTCTAGGACCCCTCCATCCAGTAAATTGTCTTCTAAATGTTAAAGTATGCATTTTGCAAGGGAACAATAACGAAAATTCCATAAACATGCATATTGGACATGCACCTCTTAGACACACATTCCTCCAAAATATCTGACAATTTACTCTGAGTTCATGAGAATAACGCTATTTTTTAACTATGATACCATTCAAATCTATAACAAATTTCTAGACCTATCTGATGCTATGTCTCTAGCAGAACGAGCAATAAAAAAACTGCAAGCCCAATGTGTCATAACAATAAAGTCTACAGTGCTTTACTAGGTCACTTCTCAGCAAACTACCACTGATATTTAACAAATTTTAAAGGAAACATTCAGTCACGTATAATACTTCAGAAATATCTTGCCTCTGATTCACCCATCGTCTCTGAACAACATCAAGCAAAGTCACATCCTGGATATAACCAATAATGAACCTGACATGAGTCTCCAGTTCAAAGGTTAACCCCGATATTGACACATAAAAAATGCGGTAATCGTCTCTGTCTGAATACATGGACTTCTCCAAAAACCCAAACGAAAAACAATCATTTGTACGATGAAACAAAAAAATTACTGCTGGGACTGATGAAAAAGCGAAACGACCAACGAATACCCGAGTGAGATCATTTGCTTGCAACCAACGTGTTACAGTATGTTGCTTGCATGTCCGAGGTCTCAGACCAGCAGCTAAGGGTACCAAAACATTAAATACTCATATGAAATGATACCGTAAAACAAATACGAAGATAATTAGGATTACCGTCGTATCGATAACCCACACAAATACTACCACCCGAGAACACTTTTGCGTGAAAAAATATGAAAGCACGTCAACATGAACATGTTGTAACCTATAAATGTTCATAGCCTATATTCAACATCAAGCTAGGATCTAGCATCTCACCGCTAAAAACTCCACCAAACAATCTCCGAAAAATTAGACAAATAAAGCATAACTAGCTTTACTCTCCTAATATATACCCATAGTTCTTGCATAACTACATCGATTATCCTAAAAATCAGGTTTGAGCAGTAAAAATTTCTATTCAAATGACTCATTCAATAACAAACATAGTAATATATATAACGCCGTGCGAAATATTCCAATACAATCATATATAGCGTTGACAAGACCTAATAACCTACATCTACATAATCCGTACGTAAGCAATCGTAAATAAAAGCAATAAGACACCGAAAAGAATCTGAAAGATATCGTAGGAAAAAAATTCTCCAAGAGGACCATTTATCTTGAAATAAGATCTTTGTGTGACCACACCTCATGAGATAAAATCGCTAATTACCATTTGCGGTTTGGACACCACCTGACTCCGGTCAACCCCTCCCCTCTTCCCCACCCGTCACGGGCAGTCTCTATGTACCGTAAGTAACTCACATGACCAGAATAGCAGAAAATAAACATATAACTACATTGCCCGAGATATACAGCGAGTAAGTCAGACACGTTAACAAAAAAAACATATATCCTAACAAATACATCGGCCGACTCACAAAAAACTTGCGTTCATGGTATCTCTATGTACCATCAGTAACTACCTTGACCATTAGATCAATTTGGCTTAACATAAAACTACAATGTTCGAGATATTCAGCGACTAAGTCGGACACGTTAACAAAAAAACATACATCCTAACAAATACATTAGCCGACTCACAAAAAACTTGCGTTCATGGTATCTCTATGTATCATCATTAACTAACTTAACCACAAGATCAATTTGTCTTAACATAAAACTACAATGTCCGAGATATACAGCGACTAAGTCATATACACTAACAAATAATATACATCCTAACAAATTCATCGGCCGACTCATAAAAAACATGCGTTCCTGGTATCTCCATGTATCATCAGTAACTAACTTGACCAAAAGATCAATTTGTCTTAACATAAAAATACAATGTCCGAGATATACAGCGACTAAGTCGGAGACATTAACAAATAACATACATCCTAACCAATACATTCGATAAAAGGTTCAAAGATCTGGTCATTCTATATCTATTTTCTTCACAAAGCATATATGTAGTCCCTATTTATCGCCTATCTAATTCCTTCACAAAGCATACATGGAGTCACTAAATATCGCCAATCTAATTCCTTCACTCCGGTCAACCACTCCCCCACCGCTAATTATGCCCTATCTAATTCCTTCACATTTGCGTTTGGACTATATACCTACTACTTCTGCCACAGAAACCATTTCGTTAACAGCAGGAGTATTAACGAGGGCGTTCTGCACCCAACCTCTGTTCTCTTCTGTGTCAACAGAATTTGCAATGTGCTTTAAATGCTCCCCAAAGACCCTTGCAATGCTTGCTTCCCCAGTTACACCCGTCACTGCGAGTGGAAGTGCTTCCTTTTTAGGATTAAGTGACTGAATTTCTTTCCGGAAATCTTTACATTTACCTTCTCACAATTTTGCTAGTTGAGCCTGCGCACGCAACTGTTGCTCGTTCTCTCTCAAAAACGCGAGTTCACTACGAAACCGTGACTTTGCTATCCTCATTGCTATCGCTAGTTGACTTCCCCGAGGCCTTCCAGCAATATTCCAATTAAATATAGCGTCTCGTACCGCATAATTCAGTTCTCGTGCTCGTTCATTCCAGCCTGGGACGTTATATTTGATCGGTTTTCTCCTGCCAAAAACCCGCCGTCCTGCAATTTATATACACTGCCTCGTACAGCCATGGAGATGATTCAATCTTTCGTTATCAACACCCTCATTCACTCTCAGAAGCTTATCAGGAATATTTGTAAGAAGGACATCGAGCTCAGCATAGAATCTGTCCAGTGGTCCCCTATTCTCAAAATTCCAATCAATCGTCTTAACCTCACGAGAGTTAGGTTGTCTGGGAGGCTGCATTCCCTCTATGCTCAAAGTTACTCCTAAAACATGGTGATCCGTGCAGGCAACTCTGGCAGCAAGTGACAGGAAATTATTGCATGTAAAATATTTTCTACCTGAAATGTTTTGATCTGATCTGTTTTCAGACGAGCTACAAAGCAAAAAAAGCAAGCAATTACCTAATCCTTAATAATGAACAAAACGCATACAGACGTGACTAAAAATGTGAAATTCCTCGTCATGGACAATTTACAAGTTTCACTTCTACATTTTATATATAGGGGAAAAAATCCTGTCATATGCCAAGCTGATTAATATTATCTGTCCTTCATTGATGTGGTAATTAATTCTATCTAATTACCAAGTTCGAACAATTATGCTATTAATGAAGAAGTCTATTTTAACAACTATATATTTTATTACAAGTAATAATTATTTATTTCTCAGTTCTTCATACCTGGGTCAAGCGTCGGATATTGACTCTTGAATCAAGCGTCCAGGCCTGCGCTTAGATGAATCATTCTTCTAGGTTCACATAAAGTCCATAAGTAAATAAATAATTATTTGGTTGACGAAACGCTCTTCACAGCTTATTTTCAGACTTCAATTTCTTACATAAAATGTTCATGAAATCAAATAAAGATTATTTTGTCCAAACTGTACAATGTTGCTGAAATTTGTTTTTGCTTATTATGGCATATCATTTGAAGGGTGTAGATTTATCAGTTGAGATTTTTCTCCTGCTCCGCCCACCTTCGACTCACAAAAAATTCATGATAACTTCTTAGTCTCTCCTGTTTTTAAGCGTGTAAGGGGAACAAAATGTCAGAAAACAAGAGGTTGTTTTGACAGGCGCTGGATTCACGATCAATGACCACTCAGAGAGTCTGCATCAGACATTAGGATGAAGATAGAATGAGGGTCTCAACAATGAAACAACGATACTTGTGGCAGTCATAGCTTCAAAATATGTATACCTTGCTGTTGGGATTGGGAAGTAAAGTACTTGTTATCGATAAAGTTTCGTCGATCGATATATTGAAGTGAACTCTGCGAGATGCCGTTAATGAATCTGAACACATATCATGCGCTCGATAAAATACAAGACGTCTATACTCGGAGACAAACACCTCCCATCGCTCTGAGGTTGCCAGGCATATTAAGAGACCTTATAAATGTTAAGAAATTAAAATTTGCAACAATATTATATTTTGCCGTAGTTCGAATTAAAATATTTTTCTTCATTTGTGCTGCTTGTAGTCAACATAATCACCTTTTATCTCCAAATAAACCGTCTTCAGAGCTGTTTTTTATGCTAATTCATCAGCTGTCAACGAAATACAACTCAGATCCCCTTGTTAATCTGGGGAGGATGGGGGGAGGCACGAAACATGACCGGAATTCGGGGTATTTTAAAATAAAATAGCAATAAGAGTACGGTAGAAAACCACTGAGGCAGTTGATTTATATTCTAGATCCTACTGAAATCTCCAAATCGCACAACATCAAAATCAACAAATATTTTGAAACAATGATTCCGAATATTGTAGGTTAAATTCCATATTTGTTTCAAAGTCATTTCCATATGAAGAACGGTTACCAACGGACTGCACACGAAAACCGTTCACTCTTCATTTCCCTCAGCGAAGAAGCCTGGCCTGCTGCTCTATCTCCGCAGATTAATCAGCGCAGAAACTGCCCCGATAAAACACATCGTCCCTCATTAGCAATGAATGGGGCTCAGACTGACAGGGATGTATATTTACCCTGTTGCTGGTAAACATTTACTACGATAATACTTGCTCTAATTACTCCTGGAAGTGGATAGTAAAATGACTGGATGTTTCAGTGATACACTGCGTATCTAGGCTGAGTCGAATCATTCCTGGGATAACCTTTCCAAGAAACACATAGCAAATAGTCCGTCGACCATCGTAGAACTTTATGTTGTCGTAGATACTGCGTGAACTATTGAGAGAGTAACCTCAACACATTGCACAAATGCGCTGTAGCCCTGGAAAAAAAAGGAGACTTATACTGAAATATTACGATCATTCTGGAATCAAATTGTAAATCGGATAATATCGTGGGGATTCTTAGTAGACAGTTACAGGCGTACAACCAAGGACTCCCATCCTGTCAAGTTTTTGTGTGAATAAGAAGAAAAACATGAAATAAATATGCTTGCTATGTAGCTGTCACATATAGCTTGGATAATTCTACTTTCAAAACATGTCTGTGAAGCATGAGAGTGTAATTTGGGGGTTGTAATGTGGCAATATGCGTGTGATGTGGCAATATGTGACTTTTCCTTCTAGATCAGCTTTTGAGCTAATGGAAAATCTTCCAGATGATGTGAAAAGCTTATCTTTATTTGTGCCCGTATATACCCGAGCCTTTTTTCCTTGTTGATTGGCCCAGCGCTCATTCATGCTCTTAAAACCCATAGATCCTAAGTCATCGAATCACCTGAGGAATATCTCATCAATTGGTTCGCTCATGTACAGTCTACATAATTTGTTAACATTTATTTTACATATCTGTCCTTTGAACGGCATTCCAGATTCATACTATACCAAGATGATTGTGAGCTGAAAACTTCAAAGAACTTTTCTATTGGTACCCTTAATTTTTTTCAATCATGGATAATAAAGTATTTCTGGACCGCTCTACTTCGCCCTTTGCACGACACTTGACGTGCAAACTGTTGTGCATCGATCTCCTTTCTGCATTGACTCACTAAAAAGAATAACCACTGCACCATCATACATGCTGCCCTAGGAGTTGTGTTTCCTTTGAGACTGATCTGTTTACTGGAAGCGGTGAGCCCGTCCTGAAATCTGATTTCTGGATAAAAGTAAAAAAAATATAGCTGAAAAACATTCAGTCATGGATAAAACTTGCATGAAATGGTACGCACCTTCAACCCTGGAAAAAACTTTCATGCAAATTTTATCCATGACCTAATGTTTTTCAGCTATATTCTTTAACTTCCATCCAGGATTAAAATTTCTGGATAAAAGTTTTAAAATATAGCTGAAAAACATTACGTCATGGATAAAATTTGTATGAAAAGGTTCGCAATCGGATAAGCTAACTTATCATTCAAAATGCATACTACAGGGAATAGAGACACAGTACTTGGCACCCAAAGTTTTATGATGAACACTTAAACAAGCGCCCGGGCGATAATCCTACACAACATGAAACGTTTTCGATAAGATAATTAACATCATTCGATTCATGAGAAACGAAGTGTTTCCTTGTGCTTGTCTTTTATCAGAAACGAGCGTAGAATGTTCCCTTGTGCTTGTATTTTATGAGAAACGAACGTAGAGTGTTCCCTTGGGATTGTCTTCTATGAGAAACGAAGGTAGAGTGTTCCCTTGTGCTTGTCTTTCATACGAAACGAACGTAGTGTTTTCCCTTCCGCTTATTAATAAGACTTGCTAGGTGACTGAATGATATCAAGCTTTTGTAGTTTACCTACTATAAACACGGATCTATAATTATGTTATTGTATTTTTTTTGTAGTTGTAACAGAATAGTTGTCAGCTTTTATGGATGGAGTTGATGGGTTGCGTAATTTCAAATTCCCTTCCTGAATATACATTTTGTACTGTCATTCAATATTCCATTCCATTTTATCTAAAACGACTGAAAAGAATCACCGATTTTCTTTTCTTTTTTTATTTAAATATAAAGAAATGTTTCGCCTGAAACGCCGGCTTTGCGGCTGTGACGCGTCTCCAAGGAAATACTATACCCGCTGTCAATTGTTAACGTCCCTCACTCCAAAGCTCGCCAAAGAAAATGCCTTCATGAATGCACTGGCCGAAGTGTTTTCAGGTTTAATTCACATTATTTTTACAAGTTCTGTCCCATATTCTGTTGCGAAATTCTTCCTATACGTTGTGTTCATTTAAAAAAAAATATTTATCCATCGTTTCGTTTTCAATATTATTAAGTGAATAATATTCTCAGTTCAATTACGTCTTCGTACAAACACTGAAACGTTATCTTATAAACGCTTTGCTGTTTGTCCCTATCACTGTACTGGACTTTGGAAAAGGAAGTGGTGATGCACTTTTCTACCGATGTTATCGCCCTCCAGAGATGGGCAGCATCGTGATAGGCATGTATCTGCGATCCGCATCGATCGATACTTCTGCATCGTTATCGATGTCGCTCAGGCATCTTGTAAAAGGTTTTGAGGCAACGCTAATTCAAAAAAATAAAAATGTTTCGATCAAAAAACAATGCTCGATAATCAATTCAATTATCGGAAGAGCAAATTATCCTATGAATTCTGTAAATAAAAAACATCTGAGAAAAATTTCAGACTACCCGAATAGTCGAAAGGCTCATGTATTCGAGCATTAACAGTAATAACCTTAGTAATGACAGTGAGAGGTGAACTGGCGTTATGAAGGCCAATGTCTCGGCACCTACACTATGAAAAATATGAAGATACAACTCGTCCAAATTGACTTGGGGTACTTGTGGTAGATGTTTCCATTTTTTTTTCTGATTGAAAACGAATGCCATCGCTACGAGTCAAGTATTCATAATTCGACATATTGATGAACATTGTTACAATGTGAATCGTGAACTATTATTATCCAGGAAATACTCTACATGACATATTTTATATTTTTTTGCCGCTTACAGCACTTGCCCAATCATGCACGCAGGAACTTGTATATACAAATTTATTTTCCACTTATTGGGATTCGGTTATAATTTCGGGCAGAATTTTTTACATATATTTGTTCTTTTATGTTATTATGTTCATTATTCATGACCAAATATTTGTTATACCCTCAAATATTTGTTTTTTCACATGCACTCTGCTTAGAGAATAACATCTCTTTGTACAAAAACCAACAACTCTGTATGCCAATGTGCAGAAGCCAATAACTCTAAATACCAATGTGCAGAAAACTACAACTCTATATGCCAATGTGCAAAAGTCAACAACTCTATATGCCAATGTATAAAATACTGCAACTCTAAATGCCAATGTACATAAACCAGCAACTCTATATGCCAATGTGCAGAAGCAAACAACTCTAAATACCAATGTGCAGAAGACTACAACTCTATATGCCGATGTACAAAAGCCTACAACTCTATATGCCAATATGCAAAAGCCTACAACTCTAAATGCCAGTGTGCAAAAAGACGACAATTCTAAACACCAATGTACAAAAGCCAACAACTGTAACTACCAATGATGTACAAAAGCCTACAATTCTAAATGTCAATGTACAAGAGCCTACAACTCTAAATACTAATGTACAAAAGCTTACAACTCTAAATACCAATGTACTAAAGGCTACTACTCTAAATCCCAATGTACAAACGCCTACAACTCTATAGGCCAATTTAAAAGAGATTTCAGCTCTAAATACCAATGTACTGATGCATACAGCTCTATATGCCAATGTGCATAAGACTACAACTCTAAACACAAATGTACATAAGCCAACAACTCTTTATGACAATGCACAGAAGCCTACAACTCTATATGCTAATGTGCAGACGACTTCAACTCTAAATACCAATGTACAAAAGCCAACAACTCTAAATACCAACGATTTACAAAAGCCAACAACTCTAAGTACCAATGTACAAAAGATTACAACTCTATATGCCAACGAACAAAATCTACAACTCTAAAATTAACGTACAAAAGCCATCAACTCTATGTGCCAATGTACAAAAGCCTACAACTCTGTATGCCAATGTGCGTAAGACTACAACTCTAGAGACCAATGTACAAAAGCCAACAACTCTATATGCCAATGTACTAAAGCCTACAACTATATATGCCAATGTACAAAAGACTACAACTCTAAATACCAATGTACAACTCTAAATACAAAAACAGATAGATGGATTCCAGCTAAAAACAATCATCCCTTCATACAGAAAATTGCATCTATCGTAATATGTTGGATGAATCCACAGAAAGTATCGATAAAAAGAGTCTACGAAACATGTATCGTTATCAGTATCGTTTACTACGTCATTACATATCGTGTATCGGAATAACCAACGTTGTATTCAAGGAAATATGTATCGGTATGGCTTGAGCCCTATTTACGTAACGAACTAATGACTGTTCATATCGAGTATTGTGACTCCCATGCCTGTCAGTTCACAGTCATCAAACCAAGGAGTAGTCGTACCCATCGTCTCCTTCCCTGCCAAGGTCGTCGTCACCGCAATTAGTCTCCAGCCCCCATTACCTCGACCCATGTTTGCCCGGGCTGGAAAAGGAGCCCGTCTGTGTGTACTCGGCTCAGCCTCCTGTGGGATTATGATGGCCTAAAATAATTAGCTCGACCTAACTAGGAAGGAGGTAAGCGCGAGGTATCTGAAAATGTAAACCGTCATTAGGTTCGAAAATAAAAAAATATTTTCCTCCGTTCGTTAGGCCAAATTCACGAGTATTTTTTTTAAATCCATGTCTTGCCTGCCGGCTGCAACAGTGGCGGATTTAATTAGATATCTGGGGGCCTTAGGGTAGCCTATGTGTAGAGGTCTTAGGGCAGCCTACGTCTGTTCGAGTCTTTTAGCATAAAATAAGAAAAAAGGGCGATTGTTGAAGCCATCATCACGTTTGAAGTTGATCAACTCGAAATCACAACTTCACGAGGCTGTAATTTTAAATCAAAACCCTTCAAAAATATTCATAGGAAAAATGTTTTTATTTGGAATAATAATATCACATGCGATGTGTGAAAGAAAGTCACGGTCTATCCGGGGATCATAAGTTACTCACAATCATCTCAGTCACACAGGAACTCTTATTTCCACTCAACCTTGTTATGTGTGTAAATATTGAGAGAAAAACACCGTGAACGAATTCCGTTTGAAAAATCACGTATAACAACATCCGTAGTTGACACGATCTTGTTTACATGAAGTGCTATATTCATTTAACGTATTTGTAAGCCTCGTTTCCAACCGATCTAAATATATTGCATTCATGATGGACAACTCTACAATAATTAAAGATACAGATACAGATACAGACACTAGGCCGCATCCCCCAGAAAGGGGGGTGGCCGACGTCAAGGCGCACCTCACACCCTCACACGCTCACACTCACACAGCTTAGCCCTCTTGAGCTGAAGGGTCCGGCCGGTAGCCCCTCAACTTACACTCTGGGTCCCGAATGCACCGAGGAACCGTCGTCAGCGGCAGGGCCCGACAGTTTTCACTGGTTTACCCCCGCCGCGTCATAATGGCCGGGCCCCCCCCACCCACGACCATCCCGACAGCGGGATGCCAAGGGCGGGAAAGCACATCAGAGCAGCGTCAAAATCAACCATTCACAACCATTCTCCACTCACGCCTGTTCATCGCACGCTCTCTCGCCAC
>SDVV010013081.1:0-15228 GCA_016164225.1 Gammarus roeselii | reverse complement strand
TAAACAAATGATGTACTGGTCTACCATCGTGAATCATGTTTGTCCAACTCAATTAGTAAACATATGCTGTACTGGTCTATCATCGTAAATCATGTTTGGCCAACTCAGTTAGTAAACATATGCTGTACTGGTCTATCATCGTAAATCATGTTTGTCCAACTCAATTAGTTAACATTAGCTCTACTGGTCTCCCATCGTAAATCATGTTTGTCCAACTCAATTAGTTAACATTAGCTTTACTGGTCTACCATCGTAAATCATGTTTGTCCAACTCAATTAGTTAACATTTGTTTTACTGGTCTACAATCGTAAATCATGTTTGTCCAACTCAATTAGTTAACATTAGCTCTACTGGTCTCCCATCGTAAATCATGTTTGTTCAACTCAATTAGTTAACATTTGTTTTACTGGTCTACCATCGTAAATCATGTTTGTCCAACTCAATTAGTTAACATTAGCTCTACTGGTCTCCCATCGTAAATCATGTTTGTCCAACTCAATTAGTTAACATTTGCTTTACTGGTCTATCATCGTAAATCATGTTTGTCCAACTCAATTAGTTAACATTTGCTTTACTGGTCTACCAGCGTCAGTCATGTTTAAGCAGCTCACTTCGCATATTTGGTCTCTCAATAATTTAGCAATTAAATACTAAACAAAAAAAATAATTATGTAGTACGGCGGAAATAAATGAATAATAAATAGAATTTATCGTTCATAAGAAGAGAGAGCCGACAAATGATGGCATAGTGTGAAAATTATTTTATCGTCAACAACTGTGATAAAATATCCACTCATATTTTATTGGTAAGCGATTTATATGTTTACACCAGAATTAAACGAGGCATCCCGTGAATAAGCGGTTTTAATTACTATTTAGATATAATTCCACATGATTCTTTTTAGAATTCTTTACAAATATGTCTACCCTGACCAGACATGGTCTGCTCTGCATTTCCTTGCATCAGATGGTTTTAGAACCCAGTCTTGAGCGAGATACTCTCTTTTCAACAGAATTCGCTGGCCGAGTGAAACAAGTTTATTCATTTCTGCTATACAGAGAAGCCTTTCTCCACCCGACCGCAGGCAGTGGTGCCGGGGCCGCCATAGCCTCGACGATTGTTTGTGTGGTGACCGCCCTGGGCACCAGAGCGCGGCTACCAGCCGAGACACGCAACGAATAGATATTCTTTATAAGTTACTTTGACCAAGATGATCACTTGAAAGTCGGACAGAGTATTTGAGACTGGTTTCTAGATACATTGTTGTGTCCAAGACTCAAAGGGAATTAGGAAGGTGGGAATAGTGCTGGAATGAGGTTAGGGATTCTGCAATGTAAATCTAGAAAAGTTGATCAATTAATCTACCACTGAATGATGTTCCTAACTGAAAGTCGGGAGACACTAAACTGAATTACCAGTGAATAATAGATTTCGGGAACTAGAACGAATGAATTGCTTATTGGGCTGTCACATTTTATTACATTCGTTGATGTGCGGGAAGAATTAACATCAATTATCATGAAAATAATATTGATGTCTAACCGAATAATTTGTTACATATTTGATGCCAAAATGAGAACTACCTTCCCGCCTAAAGTCATGGTTAAGTATGTCACTGAAAGTTAAAACCCTACACTGAAAATGGGTAGACTAATCTAAACGGCAAATAAGTGGATCGTTTTCAACGGATTATAATTCACGGTTGTTTTGCTGCAGAAGGTGTTTGGACACGGTTTCCTATGACAACAATTAGTGATGCACACGTGGCCTCTCACGATGCAACTTGAATAATGTACATCGCGGATGCCAGGTACTGAAATGGCAGGTAAGTGAAGTGGTCCGGGTGAAGACCCTTTACTGGCAAAAACAGATAAGCTGGATAAATTTTTGAGCGCCCATTTTCTTTGCATATAAACTATCTTCAGCTTGAAACGTACCACGAACTACGCTGAGGTCATGATCTCTTCCAGTATAGATGACCATGAAAATGAACAACGAACGGCATTGCAAATTTTTTAACAACCAATATGGATACGTGATTCTAATTTTGAGAAATATAAATCTGATTTGGGCAGGAACTGAACCGCCTCTCAATGAGGTTCTTTGGAGTTAAAAAATATTCCAGCTATCCATTTAAAAAGCTTCTCCAGATGAGAAAAAAATCTCAAAGCATTAAAACATGATTCGTCGTACATTATCATTACAGAGAGATGAAGCTGTAACACGCTCACTGCCTCACTATACCCTCTCTACACCCTTACTAGGCCCTCACAACACCCTCACTACACCCTCACTCACCTTACACCCTCACTACACTCTCACTACATCTCGCTACACACTCACTACACCCTTAACACAACCTCACTACACATTCATTCCACCTCAATACATTTAGGATTGGAATAAAGGCGGGGGCATGGAACACGGAAACATTTAGTAAAGATTTATTTACCGCAAACAGATGAGTTGAGGACGGTGGGAAGTGAGACCACGACAGTGCTTGTTCTATCCCTTCGGTCCATTTACTATAACGGACCTCATCACTCAGTTACGAACATATCTAGCATTAAACATGTGTGTACACAACACTATTTGCTTCACAGGCTCAGCAAGCACAACTGACCCGGCCGTTGCCACATGAAACTGATTCACGTCGCGTTGATTACTTCTCATGATTTAGCTGAAAAAATAGCATACAGTATAAGTCAAATTTATTAAACATGTGGTCATGCAAATTACACCTCCACAACACCCTCACTACATCTCAATACACACTCGCTACACACTTACCACGCCCTAACAACGCCCTCACTACATCCTCTTCACTGCCTCTTTACACCCCTTTTCACCTCACTTCACCACCACCACACCATCACAACACCCTCACTACGCTCTTACTACATCTCACTACACACTTACCACACCCTCACTACGCCCTCACTACGCCCTCACTACATCTCACTACACACTCGCTACATACTTAAAACACCCTAACTACGCCCTCACCACATCTTCTTCACTGCCTCATTACACCCCTTTACACCTCACTACACCTCCACCACACCCTCACAACAGCCTCACTAAACCCTCACAGCACCGTTTCTTCTCTACCCTTTCTCTACAGCGTTCACACTACAACTCTTAACACCTCTTCAATACACCCTCACTGCATACTCACTACACCCTCACTACACCCTATCTATTTACTCACTGCTGCCTTACTCCACACTCTCTTCACCATCACGGCAACCCTCGCCACACTCCTACAAGTTTCTTATCACTCTCACTAAATCTCAATACACCCTAATTAGCCGACATCACACCTTCAACTCACCATCACTACAGCTCACTGCACCCTCACTACATCCCTAACACTGCTGCACTACACCCTCGCCACACCCCCACCACGTTCCTACTATACCCTCAACACACCCTCACCACGCCCTCACCCCACTCTCACCACACCCTTACCACATCATCACTATAACATAACTCTTTCACTGAAAGGAAAAAAACAGTAGTAGACTACGTTCTCCACGAATCCTAACAGCAAGCATTCGGGAGGGCAGCACTGAAGCATCAACCTCAAGCTGTGCCTGGGGAGCAATCATAAACACGGACAGAAACAACAGCAGGCAGCCGAACCTCACGGTGGAGCGAAGCAGGAGTAACCAGTACACCCCGGCACAAGAAAAACACATCACATGACATAAACACACACCGTTACCACGATCCAGAGTACCTATAAATCCCCATGCAAAAACAACAGAAGAGAAAGAATATCAAACACAACAGAACAACAACAGAACAAGCTGACAAGTATTCAAAATCCATCCCCAAGCACACCAGCCTTGCGGGCAGTCGAATGACCTTAGACCAAACTGAAAGGATTCCAAACTGAGCAATGCCAGTACGGTTCCCAAAGTAGACCAAACTGGTTGGAACCCTCATCTTTGTCAGCCTATTGGAAATTCCCTGTAACCTATAGGGAACATACAGCTAACCAGCAGGTACATTCAATAGAGCCACCCCATGAGAGGAAGCCACCTCTGTAATTGAAACCAGTACTCTTATCAACCCTAGGAGAAGCGACAACCACTTCGAAGGTTTCCGTAACATCTCAAGCAGAATTAGGGTCCCACATGTAGCAGGATCCCACCTGCGCCTCTCAACCCGAAACTGGTGTGAAGCGCTCGGAGAATCTAGCACCCAAAACACTTAGCCCAAATCAAAACGAGATCACCATTAACCTGGGCAGAGACTCATGAGTGCAGGAGCTTCAAACACACTTCACAACGTTAAATCCTTTACACCGGATCCTGAAATCTATCCCAGACGTCAGCCTCTTCAGCGTCAGATGAACTCTGCCAATCATGAGGAAATTATCTATTTCTACGGAATGGTCGAACTGGACCCACCGAGCTCTTCATGGCCATCTCCGCAGCTCTGGTTGACACTAAAAGAGGAGAGCTCAGAGACGTCATTGACAGCCTTCTTCTCTCGTCTCAACAATATCAGCAAAGCGCACAGCAAACAAAGATACCACATTGAACACAAGAGTGGGGGCACAGTAATATGCAGCCGATGTTAGCTTCGTCATCCCTTGGGGCACTTTCGTAAATAAAAGATAGCTCTTCACGCGGGACGGTGTCCTCAACGCAACATGATCGCTGAAGCTTGCAAACCTGATACATTCGAGGTTATACAAAAATCTGGAGTAAAAAATCAAACAAGGAAACTCCAAAGCCACCAATAAATATTTTCCAGAAGCCACAAGTCTACATAGACGTGAGGTCGAACCCCCAAGAAGAAGGGGGACACACACCACAGAGATCCATCTGCAAACTGACGCCACAGAACCTGAACCGGCCAAAATTCCAACGACGGCAAAGTAAGCAGAGGCGTCCCCGCAAATAAAGCCGAGACCTCTGACACGGAGACAGCGATCTCAACGACCTCAAGGAACTCCGCTCTGGTCATCAACAAACAAAACTGCTGATAAACCTGATAGACCTGTGCGCGCTATCAGCTTTAGCGACAGCGACAGCATCAGCTCAAGTGACAGCGTGTCATGTCCCCATACTTAGGTAATATCAATATCTTAAGATATAACAACTGGCGACGAGGTGAAGAATTCAGTGTAATTTATTTGTGAAAACTTATAAAGTGCTAAAATTGAAAATGTCTCACGACAACGCACATAAAATGTTCGACCGTGCTACGGAAAGCATCGAAGACTTCTTGGCTTGTTTTGGATTCCAAAATTACCGAGCCCTGACAGCAGCAAAGACCGACGAGCGAGAACAGGTGCCATTGTTGGGATCATGCTTAGCAAGAAGCGTGATCACACAAATTCAGCAAAAAATAAAACCGAAGAGCATAAAAGTAGCTACATATGACGAGTTGGTGGCAACTCTAACAACAAAATACACGACGAAGAAATCCACAATCGGAGCGTCGGTACAGTTTATCGAGAGGAAGCAACGGGACGGCGAGACGATCGAGAGTTACGCTCGATCCCTCAACGAATTGGGGAGCAAGTGCGAATACGAGGACTGCTGCCAAAGTCGACTCCTTCGATATCAATTTATAGGCAAATTGCAATCGAGCAGGTTGATCACAGTATTGATCACGGAATTCAAACAGAAGAGCTTCGACGACACCGTGACAAGAGCAAAGACACTCGAAGTAATATCGGTGGACGTAGAAGACATCGTCCCGGTGAGCTCAGGGGAATGAGAAACCAAAATAAGCCCCAGCATTCACCAAGGTCGGACCGCCGCTCAAACTCACCTAGACATGCGCGGCACTCAGAAGGTTTTAAAAAATCTGCGGGAACGACAAGCTGACAACGCAAGTGAACAAAAATTACGTCTGCATAAGTTGTACGGCCAAAGTCAGGCACTTGGCGGAACAGTGTTTTGCACTAAAATTAAAGTGCAACAAGTGTGAAAAAGTGGGGCATGTCACAAAAGCATGCAGATCTAAAGCCTACAACACCACACAAAATAAAGCAAATCACATCGCCGAAGCGGACTTTTGCACACCACCCGAAGAACGAGACCCGAGTGATTACTTTACCGATAAGAAGATCCTGAACAGACCCCCAACCAGGATTCACAAGGAGCCACAACCGACAATCGAGGACCACAAGCAGCTACGCCAAACAAAAAAGGACGGCTACCTACGTGATGGCATGGACTGTACAAAGAATCCTTCGGTAAGCATTGGTAGGGTGGCCATGAAAAAAGGCAACAAGGATAACAGAAGTCGGAACATTTTTTGAGGAGTGCCTACACAGGGGATGCCAAGTGTAAAATGAGACGATCTCCATGTTATGTCCGGTCAAGCAGTGAAACTAGAACTTTACACGGGATCATCGATAAGCATTATCACAGAAAATATGATCCGTGACATTTAAAGTGCTAAAGTAAACATAACGTACCAGAAAGCCATTGCTAAAAGGTACAGGCAAATTGCACACTTTTCTTGTTGTAAAAGATAACTTATCTTCATTATTCGGTCGTGATTTATGTGAGAAATTCGGATTATCTGCGAATATGCCAAAAGGAATGTCGTCTGTTAGAACGGTTACTAGATGCAATCTATTCAATAAGTACCGTGAGTTTCTCTCTCCTGACTACAGGAGTAACGTTAAGCCCAAGGTTAATATTAAGGTTTATAGTGACTGTAAACCCATGTTTTATAGACAACGAAGCGTGCCATTTCGGTACAAATGTTTTGTAAAGGAAGAGCTAATGAATTTGAAGACTGCTGGAATAATCGAAAGACTGGATCACTCTGATTTGGACTTGTCCCATTTTGGCAGTTCTAAAGCCCACTGGTAAAATACGACTGTGAGGCAACGACTCGTTAACTATCAATAAAATCACAAAAACGATAACGTATCCAATGCCTACTCTTGACTACGTGCTAGGAAACATTGGAGAGGCAAAAGTATTCTCGCGTATAGATTTGCTAAAAGCATACCTACAACTTCCTTCAGACCCAGAGTCCAAAAAATACAGTCATTAATACGTCAGAGAAACTTTTCCAGTATAATTGCTTACCGTTTGGCATATCTTCAGCCAGCGCAATATTCCAGTGCTTCATTTCGCAAGTTCTTCCTAGCGTTCTCAATGCAATATGTTGTATGGATGATGTCTTAGTACATACTAAAACGCATGAAGAATATCTAGAGGTATTAGACAAGGTATTCACAGCCTTACAGGGCGCAAGTGTAGAAATAAATAACAGCAATTCCTGTTATTTCACGAAAAGTGTTGAGTACTTACGTCATGTGTTGTCAAACGAGGAGGCACGTCCCAACCCTCTGAAAATCCATGAAATTTTAGAGGCCCGTTGTCCATTAAATATCAAAGAAAGAAAGAGTTCTGTGGGATTGTGTACTTATTACAGCAGTGCATTCGCACCAATGTACGCTCTACTGAAAAAAAAGCCCGATTCGTGTTGGAGAAATGTCATCAGTCATGTTTTCAGACCATTAAAAATCTTTTTAGAGGTACTAAAATATCAAAATCGTTTGACCAAAATCTAGAAACAGCAATTGAAGCCAATACTAGCAACTACGGTATAGCTGCAGTTCTATTGCAGAAACACAACGGGGCTTTCATGCCTGTTAAATTTGCCTCAAATACATTAACTAATGCCCAAAAGAATAACGCTACCATTGACAAAGAGGCATTAACAGTCATGTTTGAAGTTGAAAGATTCCGTGAATACTTAATGGGAGGCAGATTTCAATTTCGCACTGAGAATGAACCATTGTTAAAACTGATGGGGCGTGAAAACGCTTTGCCAGTCAATTGCAGTGCAGGACTTCAAAGATTGAACTTGAGACTGAGTCAATATAATTATACAATCGTGCATATTCTCAGCAAATCAGATTGAATTAGCAATTGTCTTTCACGACTGTCATTAGCAGAGTCAAAAGATGACTTGGAACCCACTGAACTCGTATTGTTGTTGAGAGATTTTGAATCATACAGTGTCTCAGCGAAAAACATTAGCGTGGAATCTCTAAAAGATCCACAGCTATCACAAATCCGGCATTACATTATGCATTGGCTCCCAACAACGGTAGAGGAGGTCATAAAACCCTTCCAGAAGGCTGAGGATAACCTGTCATTTTTCAATAACTGCAAAATGTATGGTAACAGGGTGGTGATCCCACAACGCTACGGACACAACGTCTTAGAAATACTACAAATAAATCATCTCGGCATTTCGACGATGAAAAGGATTGCCCGTTCATTAGTGTGGTATCCTAAAATAAATGAAGACATTGAAAACTTCTTTACAGTGTGTAGCAAATGCGTGGTGAAAGCCAGAATCCCTAGGCAGACTTCAAAGAGTGAGAGGTCAAGACCCATAAACAAATGGTCGAGGTTAAACATTGACCATTGTTTCTTTTAGGATAAAATTATCTCAGTCGTGGTTTGTGCATTGAACCGTTATATTGAGGAGGAAGTAGTGAAGAGTGTGAGTTCTGAAGTAACAAGAGAGGTGTTAGATACAATATTCTCTCGTAATCGCTTACCATGCTCCATAGTATCAGACAATAGCAGCTCATTAACCTCTGAAGAACTTGAAAACTACTTAGCACAAAAGGCTATTGAGCATGTGAGGCCTGCGCCTTATCACCCGAGCTCATATGGTCAAGCTGGACGCAGAGTAGGCATAATCAAATGTGGCCTGAGGAAAGCCACAGGTACTGCAAAAGAACAGTTACGCCATGTCTTATTACATTATCGCAACATCCCACATTCCGTGACGGGCGTTGCTCCCGCTGTATCGTTAAATGGTAGAGTGAATGTAACGGAAAAGGAGTGAAATAACCCTAGAAATGCATAGAGAAATGTCATAAAAAACTTGTAAATGTTGTTATGTTCCAAGTAGGGGACAATGTACATGTGAAAAAGTTGAGACAAGGCTCTAAATGGCTAGATGGCGTTGTTTAGGAAAAAATAGGTATTGATATGTATAAAATTTATGTAACTAAACTAGATGTTATATGGACTAGACATGTCGAACAGCTGTTACCAGGAAACACCCAACCTCGTGACGACGAGACTAAAGGGAACATTTATCTGGAAGAATGGAAGAATCTGAGTTACGTGAACGAATACAAAATGAGAATGCTAGTGGCAACATATCTGTGAATGATCGGTATGAATGCAGTGATGAATCTAGACAGAGAATGTCTGATACACCCACAATACAAAATGAACCACTGCAGGAAATACCAAATAAAGACCAACCAAGACGTTCTGGCAGAGAACGTCGCCAAGTTGATCGATACATAGCTGGAAATAAATCGTACATAGCATGGTTAATGTAAATGATGTAACTGACCATGATAGAGACCAATGATCGGTCCTGTATAATACGGTTGTGCAGCATAACTCCTCTTAGAAAGTGGGGGGCTGTCATGTCCTCATACTTGAGCAATGTCAATGCGTAACGAATTAGATTTCCGGCACGTAGACGGTCGTCAATAACATCCCTATTACATTAGATATACGCTGGCCGGAAGGTCAGGTAGTATTATCCGACAAGGTAATTTATAATAAGAGAACCTATTTGCAGTAAACAAGCTAATTTGAAGCGAACGGAAATCATTTGGGCGTAACAGCGATTAAGATGACTCCCGGTACAGGGACAACAACATCATAGGCCACGCTTGTGACGGAAGTGAATTATGGAGCAGCAAGGGATAGTCTAAGAGAGAGTCAGTGTTGACTCGACCCCGATACCGACTATTGGCTTGCCTGTGCTCGCTCCCCTTACACTTAACTCAAACTTCCATTTCCTCGACTTGTATAAATTGTACAGTTGCAAATAGATCATGTATATACAGCCCAATCCAATTGTTTGTCTAGAAGTCCTCAGCCTACAATATCTTAAGATATAACACAGCGATATCAGCATGAACGACTCCGAAATCTTTTACACTGAGACGGTAGTCTTGGCGGGAAAGATCTCTGATGTCCAGACCAAAACTTCAACAGAAATAGCCCCAACTAATAGAAACGGAACTACTCCAAACGAATCCCTTAAAGACAATGACGCCGACCCAAACAGCAGCACTGTCGAAGCTGACACAGACGACAGCAAAGACTAGGAATTCAACTATGCCAGCCGTGATGCAAACTCTGATTTGGTCGACAGGAGTGAAGTGGATGACAGGGACCCTCAACCCCGTGAAAATCAAGGACCACCGCGTCGGGGAAACGAGATATTATCTGAAGAGCCGAAAATAACGTAGATGGCATCCGGATGCTACTTCTTAATGCGAGACTAGTTAGGGATAAGCCAGCAAATCCCGGTGCCTAGTTAGGGATAAGCCAGCAGAATTCTAAATAACAGGCATCACGGAAACCTGGATCCATACGGAATCCAGGTTACCGTGATGCTTGTCACTATAGGTCACTGTAGGAGAACCCTTAAGCACCAGTGATCACATTATATTTAGGTGCCTCATCCAGTTACCAGCAAATCAAGGAATCCCAAACGCTAGACGGGGACTCAACTTTCAACTTGATAACTTCAGTAGGTTCAGAATAAACATCAGCAACCTCCTAGTAACCAGGCTGGAAACAGCTGAGACTGCATGGCTGAATTTCAAAACCATATTCCTATACGTGCATGAAAACTGAATCCCATCCAAAGGTGTACGAGCAACCCTTAAACCAGATCCGAGATGGTCCAACAGAAGAATTAAGCCGCCATGGCTACGAAGGATCAAGCTTACCGGCATTTATAAGCTAACCATCACAAATACAGTGGGATGCCCACAAGGAATCGGGAAGGGTAGTGAAACAGTGGATTATATAGTGTAGCATATCAAAATGAAGAACGCCGAATTGCAGCCACATGCAAGCGCAACCCAAAAGCGTTCCCAGCCAAGTTAGAAGCAGAAAGCCCACTCATTTCCATCAGACCGTTCACCATGAACCAAGAAAACCTGGCTACTTCAAATGCTGAAATACCCGAAGTACCAAACAACTACTCAAAGATAGTGAAAATTCAATCCCAGGCCCACCCATTTGTTACCGTAGGAGGCATTATGTGGAGTGCATTCAATGTATAACGGCAAAAATTAGAGGTAAACTCATAATTCTTAATCCCAACAATTCTGCAGGTTTCGACGGTTTAATCCCTAGATTAATCAAGCCTGGCTCGAATAAGTTGCCAGTCATCTCCTGTTGGTTTTCAACCACTCACTGGAAGAAGGGACGGTTTTCGAAAATATGAAGGCAGCTGACCTAACCCACATTCACACGAAGGAGCCAAAATACATCCCGGAAAACCACCGACCCATTACTCTAACCGCATGTTCTATAGAGAATAGTTTGAGTCCATCACTGCTGACCAAATAAAAGATTACCTGGAGATAAATGATCTCCTGGGGAATAGTCAGCAAGTGTTTTGATGAAGGAGATAATGCCTGACCAACGACCAAGATTTCTTCGATCACAAGATCTTAATCTAAGCAACTAAAGAGCTATCAATAGATAGAACACTTTCTCTCAAGCAGAAGACAGCGAGGGGTGATCAACGAGGAACGCTCATCGTGGGCCCATGTCAAATGCGGGGTTACCGAGGATTAGTCCTTCTGCCACTCTTGTTTCCTAATGACAACAAACTAGGAGAAAACTCAGCAAGCTGCGCAGGCGTTGAGTCCCTACAACAAGACCTCGACCGAATCAAGGGTTATCGGAGGCATTACAAATGCCATTCAATAGCGATAGGTGTATAGACATTAACATCGCTATCGTGAATAGATCTGTCAGTTACACCCTGCTGGGTAGCAAAATCCCGAACAAAAACATAGGAAAAGACTTTTGTATTCCACATAAACACGAACATCCAGTTATCGAGACCATGCGTATGCAGAAAAGAAAGCAAACAAAGCCCTCGGTTACAACGGGAGACAGTTCATGTACAAAGACGAGGAAATTATCCGAACTTTGTACAACGCCCTAGCCAGACCACTACTGAAACATGCTTTTCGGTTCTGATCGTTCACTCGCGTACAAGACATAGGAAGGCCAGAAAAGATTCAAGCCATGGCAAAAAAAATGATCACAGCTCTCAGACACAAAGGGAAGCACAGAACAATATGAGAATCCAAACTATTCACCCTAGAAAAATGTAATCTTAGAATACCAATCTTTGAGACTTTCAAAATCCTAAAGATTTCAATAACGTACACCACAAGAATTTCTTCACGTTGAATGACAACCCTACCAGGAGCTATGTGTTGAAACTCCAACTACAGAGGTTAAATACCCGACCATGTGGAAACTTCACGACCTATATAATCAAAAACGTCTGGAACTGACTCCTGCCTAGAGTGATCGCGAGCAGATCAGGGAATAGGGGTTATTCAAGATCTCAATTATTAGCAACATATCCAGGGCAGTAGCATATAACGCTCAACAAAGCAAGAAGAGACAGTTCAGGGAGAGGGCATGATTGGGGGCGGTCATGCATGACCCAGCGGACAAACAGGGCTTGCTTTGTGGAGCAAACTAAAAAAAAAAAAAAGCGAAAACATCGACGTTGAGGGGAAAATGCAATTAGAAGCAGCTCAGTGTGCAAAGACGGAGGGGGACGCAGCCCTGTGCTGAGCGCCGGGCTAATAGGGCTCACCCTGTGCAGTACCGAAGCTGTTCGCATCCAGGGCTTCAACTACTACACTGTCTACCAGCCTTGGTAAGCCCCACCCACAGCATGGTGAGGAAAACCAGAACTAGTCGGTTGGAGGTAGTCCGAAGTGTTGCAATAGTGTTGATGGCGGCTTTACTGGACACGGCAGGCTAACAAGACTTGCTCTGTTCAGTGCCCAACATTCTGTCATATACATGAATTTCGACCCCAACACCAGCGAACTTGCTCCGGAAAAATTGGGCTGGACTCTTTTTGCCTGCCCGAGAGAAGCAGGCCACCTACCGCATCACTTCACGACACGATGAACCAAGCGCCAACACAGCGTGGCAAGAGAGCCTTGTCTGAATGAACCGGCCCCGGGTAGAGCAGGGACAGTGAAATCTAGGTAAAGAAGGGGAAAAGGGGGAAGGGATAAACCATTAGGAAGCCCGGACAGAATTCCTGGTCTGGTACTGGCGAAAGACGACTTACAGCTCCAGAAGAAATGAGAGCATGGAAGTTTATATTGCAGCAGTAAGATTGAAGGGGAGGGGGGGAGTTTGAGGGATCTGGCTGGTCCTACTGGGACTTACATGCAGTAGCCTTGACGCTGGAAATGACATAATGGCGCTTGTAGAGTGAACTCAAATTGAACGTAGCACAGACTGGACGGCACGTTCCCCTGTGGCCTGGTTCTTCAACAGGTGACGAGAGAGATGAAGTTTTACACTTGATAAACGAAATAACCACTACAGAAAAACCTGAAAACTTTCATCCTTACATCATTTCGCCGCTTCTCTTCCCCTCCCCCCCACTTCTGAGGCTCTCCAGCGCATACACTTGTAGGTCTTGTGATAGAGCGATCACATGTGGCTGCGTGGAAAGCCAAACCAAGCCTGTAAACGTTAAGCGCTGGCGGGCAAAAAAGAGGTAGCCAAGTGGACCGATATCCAGAGCACAAGCTTCCAAGTTCCTGGGACCATTTCCCCTTATCAACCCCTAAGACCAGTGACTCGAATTAACACCGAGTGATTTGAGAGTTTCAATAAGGCGAGCATAATCACGAGACTTGTTCTGTAAACTATAGAAAACCAAAGACTTTGACACTCTGTAAGCAGTGCCACTCTTCGGATGTAGTTGCAACTAACCAATAGGTCGCACATTTGAGGCGCTTGGGAAGCGCATGAAATAAATGAATGCGTACATAATACATCCTGACTCAGTCTTGCACACGTAGTAACATTGTTTACAGCCTCGCATACCAGATCGGTTGTAACCAAATGTGGAGATGGGAAAAGCAATGAATGACACTTCGCTTCCTTATCAGTCCTGGCTACTAAGCCCTCTTATCAAAATCTCTGTAGGAGCTCACAGCCTGCTCACAGGCTCGCTCTACTGACGCGGTACCAGTAAAAAAATTACCACCAGAGTAGCCTGCCATCACGCTTAGCAAAAAAATTCTTTCATCAATGATCGAGTCGGGTCAAATAAATCCGTGTGTTTACTGTTGAGTGCTAAAGCACGTTAGGGACGGCCAGGCATTTGAGAAAAAACTTGTGTCTGGGTCACTGAGAAAGTTATGGTGAACATGCCCAAGCATAAGAAGGACACAGCAAGAACGAAGGGAATTCTTTCGGGAAGTCCTATGTAGATAGATTATGGTAACAACTAAAGAGAAAACATAAAAAACGATCTCGAGCAATAGAAGCAACGTCACAAATAGGAAGCTCAGAGGAGGGAGAAAGAGCAAGAACCGTCGGTGGACGCAAAGTCGTTGCTGGTGGACAGCGACGTCACCACCACCTCGTACAAATCGGATCCGCCACAACAGACGCGCACCAAGACACCAGCGGCAAAATCATTTACAGAAGAAGGCACAAAAAAGACAGGTAATAGTGTGCTAAAACTTCTAAGCTTATCCCGTGAACAAGTTACACTTGTCACAGTGAGGCCTCCAAATCAAAACGTGGCTTAAAGAGAATATGCGACTTTTACCTCAGTGATAGGCGCATGAAAATTTTGAAAGAAAATGAGAACCTAAAAAATGAACTGACAACGAAGAAAACCTGCGGTAGAACTTCGTCCTCGACCACTCCAAACTAGAAGACCTTACTGAAAGCTCCAATGCTCACCAAATCAGGATCCAAGGACTTCGAAAGCCAAACCAGGAACTCCGTACTCAACTTGCTCTGGAGCTGTGGCGCTGCCCTGCTGCCCAGCTGCCCTGCAACATTTTCTTCAGGTATCCTTCGGGATACACGGCTGCACAGAATACCGATTGCGGCATCCATTTGAGATACATGCTGGATGTATCCGCTAGGCAGCCCACAGGCCGCTCAAGTCAGCGGAGGCCGAGGAGGTGGCATGGCATTGTTTGCACCAAGAATGCAAAACAATCATCGTACGATGGAGGCCAGGCAGAGGCGCCATACCAATAGACTACATGTCAGCACGTTTGGCTGACAAACAGCAAGACCCGGCGCGCTTGCGACTCGAGTCGTTGACGGCCTTCGTCCCCTGAAGAAATTGCTCCTGATTAATTCAGGCGTGA
>SDVV010013080.1:0-15228 GCA_016164225.1 Gammarus roeselii | reverse complement strand
CATTAGTGATGTTACACATTAGTGATGTTACACATTAGTGGTGTTACACATTAGTGATGTTACACATTAGTGGTGTTACACATTAGTGATGTTACACACTAGTGGTGTTCCACATTAGTAGTGTTGCACATTAGTGGTGTTGCACATTAGTGATATTACACATTAGTGGTGTTACACATTGGTGGAGTTACACATTAGTGATGTTACACATTAGTGATGTTACACATTAGCGATGTTACACTTCAGTGGTGTTACACATTAGTGATGTTGCACATTAGTGGTGTTACACATTAGTGATGTTACACATTAGTGGTGTTACACATTAGTGATGTTACACATTAAAGATGTTACGCATTAGTGATGTTGCACATTAGTGGTGTTACACGTTAGTGATGTTTTCACATGAGTGGTGTTACACATGAGTGATGTTACACATTAAAGATGTTACACATTAGTGATGTTACACATTAGTGGTGTTACACATTAGTGATGTTACACAAGAGTGGTGTTACACATGAGCGATGTTACACGTTAGTGGTGTTACACATTAGTGGTGTTACACATTAGTGGTGTTACACATTAGTGGTGTTACACATTAGTGGTGTTACACATTAGTGATGTTGCACATTAGTGATGTTATACCTTATTGGTGTTACACATTAGTGGTGTTACACATTAGTGATGTTACACATTAGTGGTGTTACACTAGATGCCTTGAAAATAAACAGTGAAGTTGTTTGGTTTCGGGAAGTGAACGTAGCCAGCTACGTGGTAGGAGCGCATAATCCCATCTTATACGGAAACTCAAATATATCTAGTTATACAAAACAATGAAGGGATCACATACCGTAAATACGGCGTTGCACTGCTTGGAAACATGACTTACATTGATGGCTGTCAAGAACACTAAGTAATTTTATGAGTTTAATTGGTCTAAATAGCCGGTATTTATTTTCTCCATGAAATTGTAAAAAAACATCCCAATACATTTAATTCCTGTCTGATGCGTGAATTATTCAAGGAGTATTTTTTGTTTTTGATTTCTGCCTAACGTAAAGTATAGTTTACTGTGGTTTCCCCTTTTTTATGTGTCATGTCCCCATATCAATGGACTATTGCGTGCATGGCGAAGGAGGCTTCTTGTATGTTGACGGCCGCCAATAACAAGTCCTTCACAGATTAGGCATGCCAGACCAGAAGGTCTCTTTGCCCGGCAAGTATGACCCATCCATGTGATTAGTTACAAGAGAAGCAACCAGCAGCAAACAAGCTTATCTAAAGAGAACGGAAGTTATTTGGCCGCATGCAATTAAGACGGGACTGACAACAGCAATTTATCATCGTACGTAAGACGGACAGAGGAGCAGCAGGGAGGGCCTAGAAGCAGTTAGTGTTGACTCGACTTTAGCCCAGCCCGGTTGCCTGCTCTTACGGTCATTTCCGGAGTTGCTGACAAAGGACGGAGTTGCTGCCAAAAAACGAAATTAATGACAAAGAACGGAGTTTCTGTCAAAGAACGGAGTGGCTGACAAAGGACGGAGTTGCTGACAAAGGACGAAGCTGCTAACAAAGAGCGGGGCTGCTAACAAATGACAAGGTTGTTCACAGTTATCTCGAAGCAGAGTTTTGAAGCCAGATGGCACCACATCTTCAATTACATAACATTTTAAACGAGTTATCAACATAAAAATAACGAATCTTTCACTACTCCCCAACGTAACTTGCAATGATCGGACAAATGTACCGACATGATGAGAAAATGTGAGCCCGGTTGCCTGCTCTTACGGTCATTTCCGGAGTTGCTGACAAAGGACGGAGTTGCTGCCAAAAAACGAAATTAATGACAAAGAACGGAGTTGCTGTCAAAGAACGGAGTGGCTGACAAAGGACGGAGTTGCTGACAAAGGACGAAGCTGCTAACAAAGAGCGGGGCTGCTAACAAATGACAAGGTTGTTCACAGTTATCTCGAAGCAGAGTTTTGAAGCCAGATGGCACCACATCTTCAATTACATAACATTTTAAACGAGTTATCAACATAAAAATAACGAATCTTTCACTACTCCCCAACGTAACTTGCAATGATCGGACAAATGTACCGACATGATGAGAAAATGTGATGAAAGTCCACTATCAATGGACGGTCACAAAGTCCACTATTAATGGACGTTCTCAAAGTCCACTATCAATGGACGTTCTCAAAGTCCACTATCAATGGACGGTCTCAAAGTCCACTATTAATGGACGTTCTCAAAGTCCACTATTAATGGACGTTCTCAAAGTCCAATATCAATGGACTGTCTCAAAGTCCGCTCTCAATGGACGGTCTCAAAGTTCACTATCAATGGACGGTCTCAAAGTCCACTATTAATGGACGTTCTCAAAGTCCACTATTGATAGACGTTCTCAAAGTCCACTATCAATGGACGGTCTCAAAGTCCGCTATCAATGGACGGTCTCAAAGTCTACTCTCAAAGGACGGTCTCAAAGTCCACTTTTAATGGACGTTCTCAAAGTCCACTATTAATGAACGTTCTCAAAGTCCACTATTAATGGACGGTCTCAAAGTCCACTATCAATGGACGGTCTCAAAGTCCATTATCAATGGACGGTCTCAAAGTCCACTGCTAATGGACGGTCTCAAAGCAACCCAATAATGGACGGTCTCAAAGTCCATTATTAATGGACGGTCTGAAAGTCCACTTTTAATGGACGGTCTCAAAATCCACTATCAATGGATGGTCTCAAAGTCCACTATCAATGGACGGTCTCAAAGTCCACTATTAATGGACCTTCTCAAAGTCCACTATTAATGGACGGTCTCAAAGTCCACTATTAATGGACGGTCTCATCATTTCTGACCAAAATAACAAATAGTTCGTAAAGTTTGTCAATGACTACAATTTAGCATCAGGAACTTCAGAAATTCTATCCCCAATGATAGAGAGGATTATCATAAATTTGTCAAGGAGCTCAATAATATCTAGAGATTAAGTCATCTCACCCCCCCCTGCCCCGCCCCCCACCTCGCACGAAGTCGTAAAGTAGGCAAGTTGTTGCCATCCAACCACCAGGGTGGCCCTGATAATGGCAAGATATATTTATTGAAGAATCCCATTTGGCTCAACAATGCTATAGTAGGACATATAGAAATGCATGCGTATACGTACGTATGTGTCTGAAACAAATAAGTTCATACGTAAATAAAAAAGTTTAAAATTTCATTTAAAAAGAATATGTTATAACATCTTGTTTCCTCGGTAGTCGTTGTCGTGCTTCATAGTGCATATCATTATTGATTCATCGGAACCAGGGTTACAAAACAGCAATCCACACCAGGACCCGCAGGGGGGTTAGATTCATCCGATCTGAAGGGGTGGTTACCATTTGATTACTTTGTATTGAGACTTCTGTTACCTTGATACAAAATGATATCTCTATTAATTAAAAAAAAAACGTTTTATTCATGTTACATATAAATGCTGGCCTGATTGGCTCCACCTTAACAGAGTCGCCGGTGCTGCCCCCTTGCGAACGATTAGAACCGTATGGATGAGCTTGAGTAATGGGTTCAGACAGAGTCCCCTGTTTCATGGTGTATTTTATTTTCTTTGCTATACTATGGAAGGGCACAGATCCTTAACAGAATACGTCGTCTAATATAAAATAATCATATTTAATGACATCATGCCGCGTCCCTGGGGCGTTCCCATTACAGATTCGCACACCAAAACATTATTAACTGTTTAGCAGACTGTACGCTTATATTAATATTGGATAACACTATAACAGCACTCAACAGGGCATATTGGTTGATCGGAAGGCAACCGACCTTCAGACAGTTGAACTTACGTTTAAGTAGTTTGATGGCGCAGTATCATTTCTCATGGCAGTATCATTTCCTCTGGCAGTATCATTTCCCGTGACAGTATAATTTTCCGTCTCAGTATCATTTCCCCTGGCAGTATAATTTTCCGTCTCAGTATCATTTCCCCTGGCAGTATTATTTCCCCTGGCTGCATGAATTTGGGGCTGGCTGTATAGTGCTGCAATTTAAATTTCTTGAGTACTTTATCTTTCTTATCATTTGCAATACACTTAACTTTGCCTTGCCCTCCTGATCTTGCTTACTGCATGCTTGAGATCTGTCCTGTTTACAGGTTTGGCGTCCTCCTGATCTTGCTTGCTGCTTGCTAGAGGTCTGTCTTGTTAACAGGTTTGGTGTCCTCCTGATTTTGCTTGTTGCATGCCAGAGATCTGTCTTGTTAACAGGTTTGGTGTCCTCCTGTTCTTGCTTGCTGTATGATAAAGATCTGTCCTTTTTAGAGGTTTAATGTCCTCCTGTTCTTGCTTGCTGTATGATAAAGATCTGTCCTGTTTACAGGTTTACTGTCCTTCTGATCTTGCTTGCTGCATGCTAGAGATCTGTCCTGTTTATAGGTTTGGTGTCCTCCTTTTCTTGCTTGCTGCATCCTAAAGATCTGTCCTGTTTACAGGTTTGGTGTCCTCCTGACCTTGCTTGCTGCATGCTAGAAGTCTGTCCTGTTTAGAGGTTTGGTGTCATCCTGAACTTGCTTGCTGCATGCTAGATATCTGTCCTGTTTACAGGTTAGGTTGTAAATTTTACATGCTAATTGATCTTGAATAACAGCAGCAACTCGTGTAGAAATGACGTCCAGTGATACAAATCAATGTTATTTGAGCAACAAGCTTTACTGCTGCTCAGTACAAGCAAAAATGTAATAACGAAACAAGCAAATAGGTACTAGACAACAATGTAAGCAAAAGATAAAAAAGTAAGCACGAGACATCACGAGCACAAGACAATGTTAGCACGAGATAATCAAATTGTAAGAACATGAAAACAAAGTAAGCACAAGGCAACAAAGGTAGCACTAAAACACGAAGTATGCTCAGGAAAATAATCACGAAACCACAAAGTAAGCCCAAGACAACAAAGTAAGATCGAGACAACAAAGTAAGCAAGAGAAAACAAACTAAGCCCAGGACAACGGTGTAAGCACAAGCCAACAAAGCAAGCATGAGACACAGAAGATTGCACGAGACAATAAAGCATACATGCACGAGACAACGAACCTATAAAAACAACAAAAGTCGTCCACCTAATAGCCCAATGCGAGCAACGGACATGGAAACCTCGGAAAGACTGTCGGGTGGGATGCCAAAGAACTTGATAGTACATGTATTTTATGTTTTGGTAATTTATTAGTATGTGTTTTATTTACTGCAACATATCGCCTGTAAAAGACGGATCGAAACTATCATGACAATCACTATGTGATTTGGTATCGTAGGAGTATTTGTAAAATAAGTTGGTCGTAGGAGTATTTCGTAGGAGTATTTGTAAAATAAGTTGGTCAAAAAAGACGCTTGGTCCCGAAACTGTCCGATTGAATACATTTTTTACTGACGCAATCTTGATGTAGCATTTTTACTTACATCACAGAAGACCACTAATGATGCGACGAACTACCAATCACATGTGCACTCAGAATAAAGAGGAAATTTTAGTGATTGGTGATTACAATGTCACCTCCCTCAAATCAAATCAGCAAAAAATGAGAATTCAACTAAAAATACTCAGCAAAACAGACTTAAAAATCGACGAAAAAAAAAGGCGAAGCTAAAGACGTGTCACAGGCAGAATCGGCATGGAAAAGGTACAAAACCATGTTGATAAATGTCAAAGGTTCACACGAGAACATACACGTCACTGGCATCTTGCCCATCCGAACCAAAGCCGACACAAGTTAAGCAATGATCTTTCTTGAAAATCGCCTAGCAACTTTCTGCAGAGCACAGAAAATCCCTTTCTCTGATTATTGGGAAACGATGATTGACCCAAAGTACTATAACTTCAATGGAATCACCAACAAGGCTCGCATAAACACGTATGGACTTGATGCCATCGAAAACATCCTTAAAAACATAGGCCCTGGTCTTGTCACCGAAAAATAAGTCTAAAAAAGTACTCGATATCATACCCTCAACTCCTCCCGCAGTATTCGACGAGATGACACAAAGGCCTCCACCCGTTTCAACACTTGATACACAACAAATACAAGATCCCATCAAAACATCACCGCAGGTCCTAGTAAAAAAGTTCCTGTCATCAGTCCAGTCCGAGTTAGAGGCAATAGTCGCCGCTCCGCTCAAACAACCCGAGTAACCGAAAACGAAAGTCTTGGCTCCGACACAAGGCCTCATAGTAGAAAAAGATTAAGTCAAGAAAATCAAGTTAAAGGGACTAACAGTACTCTCAAATGTTACTATGTGAACGCTAGAAGTCTCCGAGACAAAATCGACGAACTAGGTATCCTTGCAATGAATAAATGTATCGACATAATAGCAATCACAGAATCGTGGATAAAATTGAGCACCAGGCATTATTCAGGCGAATTTACTTTCCCCGGTTACTCACTATTTCACAAAGATAGACAAGACCGAGAGGGCGGAGGAGTGCTGTTACTCGTGAAAAACACTGACAATATTAGAAGTCACTATTCCTAACGGCAGACACGACATAGTATCAATCCATGTAGTTAGTAAACATATAAAATGCCAAATCACCCTCGTCTATCGACCCCCAAAAACCAAGGTTGCAGATGACATCGACCTTTACAACACCCTCGTCGATGTCGTCACCAAACAATACAGTATAGTGCTTGGAGACTTCAATATCCCTGACATTGATTGGGAAACTAACAAATGCACTGTCACTGGCCAGCGTCTGATTGATTTTGCAGACGATAAGTTCATGACCCAAACGGTGAAGACACCTACAACAGGTAGAAATATTCTTGATTTTCTATTTTGTGCAAACGACTCTCATGTCACGAACGTCGAAGTAGGCAAACGACTGGGGACCAGCGAACACAACTCTACAAAGTTTTTGATAGATCTCGAGTTGAAAACGTCAACAAACTGCGAAAAAGTCCCTAACTTTAGATTAACCAATTTTGATGGCTTAAGAAAGACAATGGCGTCAGCAGAAATAACCCTCGGACAAGATGTCAATCAATAGCATAACAATTTCTTGACTGCACTTAAAAACTATCGAATACGCGCATATCCCGCGCAAAAACAGGCGAACAGCCGCAAATTAGCCTAAGTACTGGAAAGTAGAATCGCAGCGTCTTCAGTCACGAAAGAAAGCAAAGCACTCGATAAAACAGAAACATCCACGTGAGGACATAGCAAAAAATGAATTCAAAATCAGCAGAAGAGATCTAAAGAGGGTCCAGAAACGTAAGGAGAAGGATTATGAAAATAAAATTGCCGCCAATGCCAAAACTAATCCGAAACAATGTTTTAGTTATATTTCCAGTATAAAAAATTCAAGATCTGTAATTGGTCCTCTCGAGAACGATGTTGGTGAACTAGAAACGGACGACACCAAAATGAGTGTCCTACTTAATGAATACTTTTGTTCTGTTTTTACGTCAGAGAATCAGGATTATCCTAATCCTGAGGATATCATTTCGGAAAGACAAATTGAAGCCCTCAGCACAGTGAACTTTTCACCCGCCGAAATTATTAAATAAATAGATAAACTAAAAGTCACAAAATCTCCAGGTCCAGACCAAGTTCATCCCCAAATTCTGAATGAGACTAGAAACGAAATCGACGAATATTTATAAAACATTTCACACAATCTCTCACAAATGGCACCTGCCCCTCTAAATGGAAAGAAGCCAATGTTACCCCTAATTTTTGATCAAGGGGACAAAAAAAATCCCGGCAATTACCGTACAATTAGTCTCACCTCAGTCATAAGCAAATTGATGGAAAGTTTGATAACTGATAAAATTACAGAATTTTTAGAATCAAACAAACTGATTGTCGACTCTCAACATGGCTTTAGACACAACCATTCATGTCTTACGAACCTGCTACTTTTTTCAAGAATATAATTTAATAACACGACACAAAATCTGCAATCGATATCAATTACCTTGGCTTTCAAACGGCATTTGATAAAGTCCCCCACAAGCACCTAGTTAGTAAATTGCACAGCATCGGTATTCGAGGCAAGCTTAACAACCGGATAAAATGCTGGCTTACGGACAGACGGCAGCGAGTTGTGCTTAACGGAGCTTCCTCCCCCTGGGGCAATATCACAAGCGGCGTGCCTCAAGGATCCGTGTTAGATCCAGTTCTCTTTACAATATTCATTAACGATCTCAAACATTATCAAGTTTTCAGACGACACTAAGATAGGAGGAAGAGCATAACCTAAACTAGAGTGTCAGCAGATCCAACTAGGCTTGAACAAAATTGATGATTGGTCAGAAAAGTGGCAAACGAAATTCAAAGTTAAGAAATGTAAAGTTATGCACATAACCTCATAACCTCAAACACGAATATTCAATGTTCGGAAAGAATCCATTCCTATCACCGAAGGGAGAGATTTAGGTGTCATCATTAGTAACGACTTAAAAAGTAGCAAGCAATGTAAAAGTGCCGCCAAGAAAGGCAACAAAATGCTAGGTATGATATCCCGCACAATCTTGTACAAAAACAAAGACAGTATGGTCAAGTTATACAATGCATTTGTTAGACCGCATCTCGAGTATTCCGTTCAATTTGGTCTCCGTATCTTAGAAAAGATGTTATTAAATTAATGAGAGTTCAACGGAGAGCTACCAAACCCATCTCTTCCCTGCGGAATAAATCGTATGAAGACAGGCTTCTTTAACTCAATCTTTACTTGCTTGAGATACGTCGAGTCAGAGGCGATATGATTGAAGTGTGAAAGATTATGAAGGGTAAGGAAAATGTCGGCCGAGCGAGTCTTTTCACTCTAGATGCGAACGGAGTGACTAGGAACAATGGATACAAAATCGTTGGGAAACGTTTCTCACTCGACATCACGCCAATTTTTTTCCCGTATAGAGTTATCGAAGAATGGAACAAACTTCCAGCGGAAGTTGTAAACAGCAATACAATCGAAACGTTTAGGTCTCGGCTCGACCAGTTCTACATAAATCGCCGATAAACAGCTAAGCCGTTCCCTTTCTTGATGTTCTAACAACAGAAACGACACATGAAGCTCTCTCAGATGTACTACTTCAGAACTTGCTATCTTGCTATCAAAAGGCAACCTAGTTTGAGCCAATAGGTCTGTTGTTGTCTTCTTACACTTGTAAACACTTGTAAACACTGCCAATCACATGTGCCCAACCAATCACATGTGCACTACCAATCACGTGTGCACTACCAATCACATGCGCAGAACCACCAGTCACATGAGCACTATCAATCACATGCGACAAACTACCGATCGCATGTGCACCACCATTCATAAGCGACGAACTCCCAATCACATGAGCAATACCAATCGCATGTTGCGAACTACCAATCTCATATGCACTACCAATCACATGCGCAAAACTACCAGTCACATGAGCACTACCTATCACATGCGACGAACTACCGATCGCATGTGCACCACCATTCATAAGCGACGAACTCCCAATCACATGAGCAATACCAATCACATGCGGCGAACTAACAATCACATATGCACTACCAATCACATGCGGTGAACTACCAATCACATGTGCACTACCAACCACATGCGGTGAACTACCAATCACATGTACACTACCAATCACATAAGGCAAACTACCGATCACGCGTGCACTTCAAATCACATTCCGTGAACTAACAATCACATGAGCACTACCACTTACATGTGCGCTACCAACCCCATCCGGTGACCTACCACTCACATGTGCACTACCAATCACATGTGCACTACCCATCACATGTGAACTTTTACGTACGTAATTTAGGACGGGTAGAGGAAAGTACTGTTTTGCGCTTAACCAACTGAAGGGCGTAACTTGCCACGGCCATTGACTGTATACCTCGTAGTATAGGACTTCATGAGATCTCTAACTGAAGGGCGTAACTAAATGGCGTAATCTGCCACGGCCATTGAGTGTATACCTCGTGTTATAGGCCTTCGTGAGATCTTTAACTGAAGAGCGTAACTGAAGGGCGTAACTTGCCACTGCTATTGAATGTATACCTCGTATTATAGGCCTTCATGAGATCTCTAACTGAAGGGCGTAACTTGCCTCGGCTATTGAATGTATACCTTGTATTATAGGCCTTCATGTGAGCTCAAAATGAAGGGCGTAACTGAAGGGCGTAACTTGCCGCGGGCATTGAGTGAATACATTGTATTATAGGCCTCTATGTGATCTCTAACTGAAGGGCGTAACTTGCTTCGGCCATTCATTGAATGTATATCTCGTAATATAGGCCTTCGTGAGATCTCTATCTGAAGGGCGTAACTGAAGCGGGTAACTTGTCACGGCCATTGAGTGTATACCTCGTATTATAGGCCTTCATGAGATCTCTGTCGGAAGGGAGTAACTGAAGGGCGTAACTTGCCTCGGCTATTGAGTGTATACCTCGTATAATAAACCTTCATGAGATCTCTGACTGAAGGGCGTAACTGAAAAGCGCAACTTGCCTCGGCCAGGTACGCTCTCCAAAGGGCGTAAATCTATTTAGCGTACACCTCGTATTATAGGCCTCCTGAGATTTCTAACTGCAGGGCGTAACTGAAGGGCGTAACTGGTCTCGGTCATTGAGTGTATGCCTCGTATTATAGGCCTTCATGAGATCTCTAACTGCAGGGCGTAACTGAAGGGCGTAACTGGCCTCGGTCATTGAGTGTATGCCTCGTATTATAGACCTTCATGAGATCTCTAACTGGTGGAAGTAACTGAAGAGCGTAACTTGCCACGGCCATGATCAGATTACTACTTTATCACAGTTCAGAAAGAGCGGAGCGACATGCAGCATCTTGCAGTGCTATGCGGATGACGGCTGGCGCTGCATGCAGGGCGCTGCACCTACTCTAGCGCTCAGGCAGGATGTGGGCCAGACGCTGAAAGACCCTCGGGGACGGGATGAGGGTTCCTCCGCCTCTGGTCTGGACTAGAAACAAACAAACAACGCTGCAGTGTTAAAGAGTTTCGTCATTTGCAGCCTAACAAGAAAAGAGAAAGCCTACACAACTTTGTTAAATTACAAATAATAAAGTTTTTTTATTTAAATAACATTCTTCCTAACTGAGTTATGCTCTAACAAAACATATTCAATGTGACTCATTAGGTTGTTCCTGGAATTTCCAAGTTCAGAGGCCATCATATGTAATAACCATAGCTCAGCATATACATACTTCCCCACTTAGGCACATGCAAGCAACCACCTATGTAATTATTGACCTATAAGCCGCTACCTGTTAGCCAGGCTCGACAAAGAGAATTCACCTCCCCCTTGATCACACGGTGAGCGAGTTCCCCCTTCAATTGGTCCTCCACCGGAGCACTGTCCATATTACCCAGCGCTGGGATCGGAAAATGTACCTTTGAAGAGTAACTAGTCTCCGATCTTTGTTTTGCCTGAAGCCATATGAAGAAGCACTGCAATTGTGGACTAAGCTTCCTAATAACGAGTTTTGTTATCAGGAACAATGGACTGGGAGTATGGCTTAAGAAGGCATAATGGTGCACCCACTTATTACCCCCAGCTCGGATGTTACTTTATTACCCCTTATTCCCATAACAACTCCTGAATTCCTGTTGAATCAGCTCTCAAGGGTCGCGGATGGTGATTCGCCTAAAACTTTTAGTTGAAAAATGTATCATATATGATTACAATATTTTTTCTAACATTTTCGGTCAGAAAAATACATTTTCCTGGTTAAAAAAAATCAAAATGATCGGCCTATCAACTGAATTGAATAAACTATGTTATCTCAAGGTCGACTGAACATACTACAGTGTCCCAAGGTCAATTGAACATGCTACAGTGTCTCAAGGTCAATTGAACATACTACAGTGTCCCAAGGTCAATTGAACATACAACAGTGTCTCAATGTCAATTGAACATGCTACAGTGTCTCAAGGTCAATTGAACATACTACAGTGTCCCAAGGCCAATTGAACATACAACAGTGTCCCAAGGTCAATTGAACTTACTACAGTGTCTCAAGGTCAATTGAACATACTACAGTGTCCCAAGGTCAATTGAACATACTACAGTGACTCAAAATTAATTGAACATACTACAGTGTTTCAAGGTTAATTGAACATACTACAGTGCCTCAAGGTTAATTCAATATACTACAGTGTCCCAAGGTCAATTGAACATACTAAAGTGTCTCAAAATTAATTGGACATACTACAGTGTCTCAAGGTTAATTGAACATGTTACAGTGTCTCAAGGTTACTTGAACATACTACAGTGCCTCAAGGTTAATTCAATATACTACAGTGTCCCAAGGTCGATTGAACATACTAAAGTGTCTCAAGGTTAATTGAACATACTACAGCGCCTCAAGGTTAATTCAATATACTACAGTGTCCCAAGGTCAATTGAACATACTAAAGTGTCTAAAAATTAATTGAACATACTACAGTGTCTCAACGTTAATTGAACATGCTACAGTATCTCAAGGTTACTTGAACATACTACAGTGCCTCAAGGTTAATTCAATATACTACAGTGTCCCAAGGTCAATTGAACATACTAAAGTGTATCAAAATTAATTGAACATACTACAGTGTCTCAAGATTAATTGAACATAATACAGTGTCTCAAAGTTAATTGAACAAACCACAGTGTCCTAAGGCTTATTGAACATACTACAGTGTCACAAGGTTGATGACGTAAACTAGTATAGAGTTAATAATGGGAGCAGCTGTGATGTCAAATCTACCGAAGGAGACCAGGTAAAACTTGTTTCAGTTTATTTCCATTCAAATGTGTTTATGGTCGAGTTGCTACTGGCTGGATTAACTGGCAACAGGATTGTTTGTTATCTTTTAGATGTGTTTATGGTCGAGTGGCTACTGGATTAAGTGGCAACAGGATTGTTTGTTATCTTTTAGATGTGTTTATGGTCGAGTGGCTACTGGATTAAGTGGCAACAGGATTGTTTATTATCTTGCAGATGCGTATATGGTCGAATGGCTATTGGATTAAGTTGCTACAAGATTGCTTGTTATCTTTCAGTTGTGTTTATGGTCGAGTGGCTACTTGGTTAAGGGCCTACAGGACTGTTTTTTATCTTTCAAATGTGTTTATGGTCGAGTAGCTACTGTATTAAGTGGCTACAGGATTGTTTATTATCTCTCAGATGTGTTAATGGTCGAGTAGCCACTGGATTAGGTGGCTACAGGATTGTTTATCATCTTTCAAATGTGTTTTGGTCAAGTGGCTGCTGAATTAAGGGCCTACAGGATTGTTTCTTATCTTTCAGATGCGTTCATGGTAGAATGGCTACTGTATTAAGTGGCTACAGGATTGTTTATTATCTCTCAGATGTGTTAATGGTCGAGTAGCTACTGGATTAGGTGGCTACAGGATTGTTTATCATCTTTCAAATGTGTTTTTGGTCAAGTGGCTGCTGAATTAAGGGCCTACAGGATTGTTTCTTATCTTTCAGATGCGTTCATGGTCGAGTGGCTACTGGATTAAGGGCCAACAGGATAGTTTATTACCTTTCAAATGTGTTTATGGTCGAGTAGCTACTGGATTAAGAAGCTACAGGATTGTTTATTATTTTTAAAATGTGTTTATGGTCGCGTGGATATACTGGATTAAGTGACTACAGGATTGTTTATTATCTTTATTATCAGATGCGTTTATGGTCGAGTGGCTATACTGGATTAAGTAGCTACATAATTATTCATTATCTTTCAGATGTGTTTTCTGGTCGAGAGGCTACAAGATTGTTCATTATCTTCCTGATGCGTTTATGGACGAGTGACAACTGGATTGACCTTTTCAACACCAATGCCGTTAGTTCGTGACCTGTACCCCGAACCTTTTAGTATCATAAATAATGCGGCAATTACAATTACCAACTTCAGCTTTATCCCAGCACCGGCTTGTACACAGTAAGCTCTACACGAGCTAAAAAGCCACTAATACTCTAATTATAAGCTCGCCGGGCCATTACAAACGCACGGCAAAACATGCATGACGGTAGGGCGTGGGGGGGAGGGAAAGCCCTCAACAGTATCGGAGAGGGGGTATTCCCGTCCGCATAGAAGAGGCAACGCTCTCAACAGTATAGGAGAGGGAACGCTCACGCCGCATAGAAGAGGGAACGCTCCCATCCGTATATGAGAGGGAACCAACGTAACCATTTATGAGAGGGAAGACTCGCAACAATATACGAGAGGGAAGACTCGTAACCATATATGAGTGGGGAGACTCGTAACCATATATGATAAGAAAAGGTTCTATTCATACAGGAGAAGGCAGGTTTGTAAGCATGCTTAACAGAGAAGGCTCCCATCCATATTGGACAGGAAAGGCTCGTAGACATATATGAGAAGGAGGTCTCCCAACAGTACAGAAGAGGGAATGATCGAACCCATATATATGATCGAAGGGTTCCACCAATATCGTAGAGGATAGACACGTAAACAGATATGAGGGGGATGGCTCCCGTCCGTATAGGAGAGGGATGGCTCGTTGATAGTTATGAGAGGGAGGGCTCCAATCCGTATAGAAGAGGGAAGGATCGTAGACGATTATGACAGGGAGAGCTCCCATCAGTATTAGAGAGGGGAGACTTGTTGACAGTTATGAGAGAGAAGGCTCTCATCCATATAGCAGAGGGAAGGCTTGTTGACAGTTATGAGAGCGAAGGCTCTCATCCATATAGGAGAGGGAAGGCTCGTTGACAGTTATGACACGGAGGGTCCCATCCGATTAGGAGAGGGAAAGCTCGTTGACAGTTATGAGAGTAGAGGACTCCCATCCATATAGGAGAGGGAAAGCCCGTTGACAGTTATGAGAGAGAGGACTCCCATCTATATAGGAGAGGGTAGGCTCGTTGACAGTTAGTACACGGAGGCTCCCATCCGAATAGGAGAGGGAAAGCTCGTTGACAGTTATGAGAGAGAGGGCTCCCATCCGTATAGGAGAGGGAAGGCTCGTTGACAGTTATGAGAGAGAGGGCTCCCATTCATGTAGAAGAGGGAAGGCTAGTTGACAGTTATGCGAGAGAGGGCTCCCATCCGTATAGAAGAGGGAAGGCTCGTTGACGGTTATGAGCGTGAGGGCTCCCATCCATATGGGAGAGGGAAGGTTCGTTGACAGTTATGAGAAAGAGGGCTCCCATCCGTATAGGAGAGGGAAGGCTCGTTGACAGTTATGAGAGAGAGGGCTCC
>SDVV010013079.1:0-15228 GCA_016164225.1 Gammarus roeselii | reverse complement strand
TACGTACCCTACAAAAATACGTATGTTTGCCCCGCGGGTTAGAAATACGTACCTTTGCCCCGCGGGTTAGAAACACGTACCCTAGGTTAGGTTTGGTTGGGCAGGAAAAGTTTCATTAAAGTGATAACCGGTAAAATGGTACGCCTGGTGGCTGATTCTGACGTGGGCTGAAACAGAGTTTAGGCAGAATGTCACTGGCAGATATGACAGTGGCTGGTGTGACTGAAGAACACAATGAATGTTCGCTGTTAAAAAATGGTACCGTAGGTAGGTAGTCGGAACAACTTGGGGCTGATGAGGCAGTTGGCGGAGATGATAGTGGTTGATCTGACGTTAGCTATAAAAGAATTTAGCGCCAGGGATAGCGACCCCAATTTTCGCGTGCTTGTGAGTGGGAGGAATTAGAAAGAGGCGAATGTGAGTTAGGTGTGGTAATGGCATAGCATCGGACACGGATGGAGTTAGAGGACGAGATGGTTCGGTCTTGTTATTGAGTGATTGGATGGGCTAAGACCGTTAGTGAATTTAAAGAAGTGTTCCTTAGATCAATGTCGGGGAAAGCTATGTTTGGAATTAAATGGTTGACATGTGAGAGTGATTTCAGGTCGATAGTGGGAGGGGTGAAGAAAAGATATAATATTTTTGAATTAGTCTGAGTTTCCCGAACATATAGAACGTCATTACAATGATGTGCTACTGTGGGACCTAAATGAAATAGTTGCGAACGTGGTGTTGTAAACTAGCCACAGGAGGTAGGACGTTTCATCAATAAAATTCTGATGAGAGAACCTGATAGGTTTTTGTGCGCTGCTGACACTGGTAGTGGGGAACATATTGTTCATAAAGTGAAATGTCTACATGTACACTGTACATGGATTTTCGGTGTGGCAGAAGTGGGATAGAGTGCTGATGGATTTTACATCGCACGAAGTGGTAGGCTTCGTGGTTTGAGAAGGTGCTGAATATTGAGGATGTACGATCATAAACTTCTGCTAACGTTCAAAATGAAGGTGTATTAGTCGATAGAGGTGAAGAAAGCGAGAGAACTATCTGTTTTTGACGGTGTTTTGACTGAGTGCCTAAAACAAGAAGGAATTACAGCGATCAAATAGTAGGCAAGGTTACGTTGGAAAACCGTATAACGAAAAAAAAAAATGAAACGCAAGATGTTTCAGTTTGTTGCGGTTAGTGTATGGTAGGTAAGTTGTACGGAGGCGTGTTAATCAGGAGGATTTGAAAGAGTTAGGATGGATTGATATCTGAGAATGAGTGTGGCTTTAGGAGTACATACGGGTGTACAGATCAAATTTTTGCAGTGAAGCCACTGAGAATTCCACTGCGTAATAAAACGATGTGTTCTGTTATTTCCTGGATTGAATAAAAGGAGGTGTTGTGGAGGCGATTCCGTTTGTATGGAAATGGTGTTTTTAGAGTTCCTCGGATTTTTTTTGTAGGCAGCGGAGCATGTGTCAGAGTAGGGAGCGAGGTGGGTGCTTGGTACTTTGCTACAGACTGTTCAGTCTCTGCATGGATGGAGTGATCAGGAAGGTGAATGCTGGTGTATTGGGTCGAGGCTTCTTGCTTTTTCGAAGTGAATATGTGGCTCATTCGGAAAAGAAGTTGTGACATCTAGTGTCGGAGTTTAGTTGAATGTGTGAAGGAAGGTAACTTCGTGTCAGGGCGAATAAAAAGGACGGAAATGAGATCTTCGAGGAATAGCGATGTATGAGGAATAGGTGTACGCCTAGATAGATAGATATTGGTAGATGATCAGTGTTTTAAGTATTTGAGTCCTCGTGTTGAGAAGACTGGTCTAATGAGAACAGGGGGGATATTTAACGTAGGAGAAGAGGGTAGATTGTATGTTGTACTGAGGAGGCTAAAGAAGATCATCATATTTAGATCAAACCAATTAAGACCATTTCCGGAGAGCGTCAAAAATAACAACGTCAATCCTAACTATTTACTGTCAATTTTCCCATAATCAATCGGGTACATCATCATATTAGAAAATTTCAATTTATTTTGCATCAAAAAATGTAACATTCATCCTTAATAACGTCTATTTTTTTTAACTCAATCCAATATAATGTCAACTTTTTTAGGTTTAATCCTATACAACGTCAACTTCTTTAAGCTCAATCAAATATAACGTCCATTTTTTAGGCTTCATCCTATATAACGTCCACCTTAAATGACACCAACCTAAAAGAACGCCAATTTTTCTAAGCTCCATCCTATATAACGTCCACCTTAAACAACATCAACATAAAAGACCATCAATTTTTTGTCCGCTTCATAGCCTCTGGTGCCCATTCATTTGACTCACCTCAGGCTTCGTTTTCTGCTTGCTAGCTAAGCATGTTAGGTTAAGTTAGGTTAGGTTAGGCTAGGTTATGTTAGGCTAGGTTTGGCTAGGCTAGGTTAGGTTAGGTTAGGTTAGATTAGGTTTGTGAGGCCTGCGCTGAGTGAAATGGATGGGCACCGGAGGCTATGGAGCTCCAATCGATTGCCGGTGGATCAATTGCGTGACGAAAGCGGACAAAAAATTGACGTTTTCTAAGGTTGGTGCTATTTCCCGTGGACGTTGTATAGGATGGGGCGCAAAAAGTGTACGCTCTTTTAGGTTGGTGGTATCTAACGTGGACGTTATATAGGATGGGGCCAAAAAAAATGGACATTATAAATTATTGAGCCTGAAAAAGTTGACGTTATATAGGAATGAACCTAAAAAAAATACGTTATATAGGATTAAACTTTAACAAAATGGAGACTAAATAAGTTGAGCTGGATTAAGTTGATTCAATATGTGGTTGATTCCTTTGGATTTGACGATAAACAATGGTGAGGATAAAAAAAGTTGACGTTCTTTCAGGCTGGTGCTATTTAAGGTGGACGATTTTTAGTCGTCTCGTTGTACTGAAGAGTGTACTGTTGGACAATGGGTATGGAGCATAGGGACGTTTCTATTAGTATCCCACCTGCGTTCTACCAAGTTAAAAAGTGAGGAGCGCGAACGGAAGACAGAGGAAGGTTGACTGTTCCTTGGACGTAATGCTTGAAAAGGATGTAGCCTGGGTGACGCAGAGGGATTGGGTCAACCATGACGTTCTTTCAATAAAAAGGAGGATGGAGACGAAATTGGTGAGCATAGTAGATTAACTTGTTTAGAGCAGGTTCGGACACATGGTAATGATGGATGAGCAAAAAACGGTGATGAATGCGATCTTGGTTTGTGTAGGCGAAGAAAAAGACCAGAGGTAGGGTGGAATGTTTGAAGCGCAGCAGGCTTTAGGGAGAAGAGAATCCCCATTGCGTTTAATAGTTACACGTGAGAGAAGAATGATTTTACCCGTATGACCTTTAACGCAGCTTTGAAGCGCGCATCAGCTGTAAGCACGTCGATGGGAAACGGGAAGACAATGGTGAGAATGACCCGACAATTTTGACGCAGCAGGAAAATCCGGCGAAAGCTGTCGGGCCCTGCTGCTGACACTGGTGTCGGACTTCACTCTATTCTCGAGGTGAGCGTTTTGGAGTCCTGGCTGGAGTCAGTGGCGTTGAGGAGATGAGGTTTGAAAAAGAATGAGTGATGGGTGCATCCTGCCGTCGGCCTTTCTCTGTTGCCAAATTCGGCCTTGCATTTGTATCTGTATCTGACTGCTTCATCAACCTCCAGGTACAAACGAATAAACGTACCTTCTTTTTCCTCTTACCGAACATTATGCGACTGCGAACGATCGCAGCTTAGCGGGTCCGTTAACCGAAGCTAGCCGAACTAATCTGAAAAGACCATTAAAAGGATTGCATAAACGTATGCAGATGATGGGGCCTATTTTAGATGTTGTGGGCGATAATACGTGCCTCGGTCGAGCTCCCACAGATGATGAAAAAGTAGGAGGACTTTAACTTATTCCGTTTTCACCCACAATATCCCACATGGAGATTTTCTTTACAGTTTCGTTTGTTCAACAAAATAGAACATAACCGGTTCCGTAATTTTATTCAAACCCGGTACGTTGTGAAAGGAAATTACATGTGAACGCCGTCACGACGATAAAATGTGTCTGTTCAAAGATTCATATACATATATATGACCTATAGGAATATTTTATGAGGCTAAGTGGCTTTTTGTAGTATGCATAATACACTTATTTGTTTGTTGTACTTAATATTAAGTGTATTAATAAATATGGAAAAGTGCACGTAGAAAATTTAAATTAGGGTGAGTAGTTAGAAAGCTTGGAAACTACAATGTCAAGAATTTTCTTTCATGGAAGGAAGCCGGACGGACTGCAGTCAGATAGTTTTCGTGTGTGTGTATCATTAATTGTACACACCATGCTGTTCATAAAGTGTTGTGCAAATCGACGTCTATCAAGTACAGAAAACAATCTATTATTTTTTGTTTATCTGTCAGATCTCAGTTGTACATCTTGAAAAATCAATCAAATAACGCAGTAATACACTTACATAATTTTCAGAGTAATTTTTATATGAAAAATTCCAATTCTTTGACAGGGAGAATCCCCAACAGTTTACTCGAAAGCTTGGCCAAAACAACTTGTTATTTTTCATTTAAGATGTAATGCCTTTTGAAAAAATATAAGCTGCTTGGGGTATCGGATTTTTTGAGTAGTCACCACACTTTTGATAGCTCCTGATCACGAAAACAGGACGATCTATGAAATAATTTAAAAATAATTAGAAAAATATACGGGCAAGCAACTGCTCTTTAAACATGACTATTTCACCCTCCAGTTACATTCATTCATACCTGCGCGAACTCGCGTGAAAAGGAGACCAGCTCATTGGTAGCCTTGTCATAGGTGACGGTGTGCTGCTGCAGTCAACCACAAACTCGTGATTGGTTGTGATTGATCCAGGGATGCAAAAGATCAATGGTAGTTAACCATGCGCTTGAACTTTCACCCGAGCACTTTTCGATCAGAACTGACATCACAATGGAACTATATCCGGCGACTGTCTTTTCAAACACTGACGCAGATCATCAGCGACTGTCCTGTATTGATCCTTCTAATACTGACACAGATAATTGGCGACGGTTCTGTATTGATCGTTCAAACACTGACACAGATCATCGGCGACTGTCCTGTATTGATCTTTCAAACACTGACATAGATCATCGGCGACTGTCCTGTATTGATCTTTCAAACACTGACACAGATCATTGGCGACTGTCCTGTATTGATCTTTCAAACACTGACACAGATCAACGGTGACTGTAATTTATTGGTCTTTCAAACACTGACACAGATAATCGACGACTGTTCTGTACTAATCTTTCAAACACTAACACAGATCATCGGTGACTGTCCTGTATTGATCTTTCAAACACTGACACAGATCATCGGCGACTGTCCTGCATTGATCTTTCAAACACAGACACAGATCATCGGCGACTGTCCTGTATTGATCTTTCAAACACTGACACAGATCATCGGTGACTGTCCTGTATTGATCTTTCAAACACTGACACAGATCATCGGCGACTGTCCTGTATTGATCTTTCAATCACTGGCACAGATCAGCAAAGCGATTTGTCCATCAAATGGTGAAACAATTTCGTTTGTTTTTGAAGCAAGAGTTATTTTGTGTATTCCTTGAAATGCAGTAGTTTTCGTTTATAATACGACAACAAAAGGCTTGTGTTGGAACGCTGACCACAATGTCACACACACGCGTTATACTTCCACGCAGTCAATTGCTGGAAAATTCGTTTCCTAAACGCGTCCTTCCTTACAATTCATTGGTCAATCATCCTGCCCATTTGTTCATTGTTGATGTTGTCCCATCACTTCAAAAACATCAAGCTCACTGTTGCAATTGGTGAGGATAAATTTCGCAAATAAACAACCGGCAATCAACGAAAATTGAATTGTTTCATGCTTGATCAGTGAGAACGTTGCCGACCACGTGTACACCAATCGTGGGCATCACAACACAGGAGTATTGCTGCTGGGCATAGGCTGATTGTTCGTGCCGGGGAACGAAGCGTGAGACAAAATGACTGTTTCATTCGAACCTTCTCTGCGCCATAATTATTATTCCTCACCTCTTACCACCACTTGTCTAGTAAGAGGAAGGAGTAGAGTGACAGTTCCCGACCGTTAAAAATGAGGATATCTTCCACGATATCGTCTCTGATTTACATCAGAATACCCAAGAACAGCGTGTCGTTAACGATAATTCAGCTTCCATATCATAACGGCCCGTGCTATTAATATTCCTTTCAGTAGTAATTTACTTGTTTAGCCTTACAACACAAGGATTACTCAGTATTACATTATGAACGCATACATCAGCTGGTCAGACCCTATTTGCATCTACATGGCGATGGGATGCGAGGTCAATTTACTTCAGAGGCGGTAGAGCCGTTCAATAGCCTTCTATTAGAGACCCAACAACAGGGAAGGGTGAAGAGAAAGGTGTTAACGCTAACTGTTGATTCAGCCACCAGATAGAATCAATCAAATGGTGGCAGCATAGTCGGGGTGTAGCACATCTGTTTTTCAGCAGTTCTGCATTTTTTGGACAAAATGACCGATCATCCCGGGATAATCCATGTGCTGACAGAAACTTTATATATATATATAATGATTTCTACCTCAAAACGACAACTATAAGTGTTCGATGCCTTCTTTAACACGTAAATTGGAAATGCAACAGAATAATGGTATGTCATTTCCCCCTGCGGTTGCCATGAGTCGTGTATTACATTGCGCTACCAATAGTTGAACTGCAAGAAAGGCTCTCTTCAGCCTCGAACGATGTTGGAAGAGCAGTCTACACTCAACAAGGGGCCCCATAGTAAAGTGATGGTTGGCAACCGCTCTTTCGCTGATTGCCTATCAGCATTTAAGATCACGACTCCTTTTGAATTGATGAATTTGGTAAATAATCATTATAAAAGACGACCCGGAATATCTCGTGACAAAAATGAATTCCAGGTAGGAAATATATCTGTGATCCCCGGAACAGAACCCTACCAAATAAAGTCTTATGACCTAAATGTATTTGACTACAATAATTATCTCATTTTGCATATTACATCCTTTTATTGAAGCGTCCAGATGGCATCAATGCTCCTTCGTATCCTATGTTCTATGATACTGGAGCCTAACAATCCAACTCGATTTATGACTGTTTATTCTGTATTCTATACTCCGTTATGTACAGGGCTCTGCTAATACCATCTCCACCTATATGTAAATGAGTGGATATAAATTCACCCTGTCTGTCGAAGTATCAGCTTGAATTACGAATATCCTAAAATGATCGGTATAGATTTCAGTTATAGTTCGCAATTCGAAACAATGACTTCATGGTGAGATTCCGTGACTGCATTGAGTTATTGGGAGGATAAAATCAGGTGAATAAATGATATTCATCGGACCAGGAGAGCTCCATTTCAACTTGGTGAAAGGCAGGCTTCTTTATCCGCTCAGGCATTTTCTTTCTCCTACTACTTTTCTACAACTGCTCTTCCCGCCTAGATGTGACCTTTGCTTGATGTGGCTATTGACCTCTTAAAACATACATTAGCAAAATTCCCACCGATTTTGAGTCCATGTTATGCATATATCAGTCCCACGAGAGTTAAGAAAGCTTGACTGATTGTAGAACGCGTATCATACAAAAATAGAAATCATCCGTAAAATAACAGACAGCTCCACAATTTCTGGTGCCGACCGGCGACGTTTTCTGTGGGGAATGGTTGGGTTGCTATCCCTGGCGCTAAATTCTTTTATAGCCAACGTCAGATCAGCCCCTATCATCTCCGCCAACTGCCTTATCAGTCCCAAGTTGTTCCGACTACCTACCTACGGTACCATTTTCCAACAGCGAACATCCATAGCGTTCCTCAGTCACACCAGTCACTGTCATATCTGCCAGTGACATTCTGGCGAAAATCTGTTTCAGCCCACGTCAGAATCAGCCACCAGTCGTACCATTTTACCGGTTATCACTTTAATGAAACTTTTCCTGCTCAACCTAACCTAACCTAGGGAACGTGTTTCTAACCCGCGGGGCAAAGGTACGTATTTCTAACCCGCGGGGCAAACATACGTATTTTTGTAGGGTTCGTAATGCCGTTTTTTAGTTTTATTTATTGAAGTTCCATGAAAGTGTTAACTGTTGGGTTGGTACGCCCGTTTCGCTGAAATGACAGTGGCAGATATGACAGTGGCAGATTTTGAAGAGGTGGTAAATGCGTGTGGGCTGAATTATCGTTAGGTAGAAAGCACGTGGGATGGAAGATTTTTAGCGGTTATGACAGTGTCCGGCCATGACAGTGAGGTGAAGTGAAGTGGCGATAGTGCGCGTGTGCGGGAATAATTTTAGCGCGAACGCTGGGCTCCCGAATGGTTCTTTCCCAACAAAAAAAATGGTTTTCTATTTCATGGACATAAACGTCCTATCCTTGAAATCAAAACGCGATGTGATTTCAAGCATGATTTCTGGAGTTAGAACTTCTATACAATTGAACTTTTTCTCAAAATTTCATGCGCACAATTTTAGTCGGTTTGCGAATTATCTCAACATATTTGAACTCGGACAGCCGCTTCGGTTTGATGATAATTGCGCATAATTTACTCCCATTACATGCTGAGGACTAACTGTAGAAAACATTAATATGTATTTCTTGTTTATGTGTTACTTTGCCATATATTCTTGAATGTTTAAATACCTTGTAGAACAATGTGTTTGCATACGTTTTGAAATACAGACTGTAATATAACATGACTGTCCATATATTTAAAAATCGTTATTTGACAAAACACACAGAGGATTTACGTAAACTATACAACGTATGAAACTTTAAATGTTAGGAATCGGAAGATAACTTAAATCGGAGTTGAAAAATATGTATTATCGGCAAACCACAAAAAAGCTTATAATTACGATTAGATCAGCAAAGCCACCGTCACGTTCTGTGAAATGTACTCAGGGGTGAAAGATGTTGTACGACGTCGTACATCAACATAATGCGTCATCGCTGGCCATTCACGAATGCCTCGCACTCTAAGGTGGTAATTGAGATACATTCACATTAAATAATTCAACGATTTTTATTATTTATTCCATATAGTTGATCTAGAACCATTTTTTTATGTGTACCAAATCACGCTTGCTTAACATATTGTCCCTTAAGAGAATGTTTAAGTGTTAATAACAGTAGCGTATTCAGTTCAAAACACTTAACGTAACGACACAGTCTCTGGAAAATGGTCCACTATCTTAATGGATGGAATTCAGAGACTGTGTTTACAGTCCCTCGCTACGCGTCGCTTGCTAGATTGCTCGACCTAATGTGAGAGGCGAGTCCAATATCATTTCTTCCAACAACCGGAGATAAATCCTGCTTATACTCCGTGCGATCCCGATCCTAAAACATCGGCGTTTATGAAGACCTCTGGGTATTTGCTCTCGCACAAACATTCGTTCTGAAAAAATTCGCTTTGTATTGAAATACTATTCGTATTGAAAGGGCAGCACATTCAAAAATTCCTTCTAAAAAAATCATGTCGTTTAGTTGATGGAAAATAGTTTACACCTTTTAAAAAAAGGTTTATTAGTACGTGAATTGTTTTCATGTACAAGATTTTTTAAGATCAACTGGAGTGATTTTCAACAAGCATTGAGATGAAAGCTTCACCCATACTGGATCCAGAAAAAAATGGCAGCACCGCACAAGATGAAATGTGTGTAGAATTTTATTCACAATGACATCTTGAGCTAGAATACGCGTCATGTTCCATATTGCTCAGTAGATTGATCAAATATTAAGAGTTGTGGTCACACAACTTAACTGTTCGTTGATAAATGTAAACAATTGTCAATCAAATCAAATATATCTGATATCATTTACCTATTGAAATGCTAAGAAAAGTACCTCTCCATTGACTAGAGTGGGCCAAAATCACAGTTTAACGAGGCGTATAAGTCTTGTCAGAAATTAAACCCTTGCTTCTATGGTCAATTTAACATTTACAACAGTTCGACAAAGTTTTCGTTGCCAGCGATTGACAGTCTGTATTCTGTAGATTTATTTTATATAATACATAACACACTTTTCAAGAAACAACGTTATTATTATCAATTGTAAATTTATGGAAAGAAGAAAAACAATCGATTTAACATCGATCTCAAATTGTTCCGCTTGACTTTGAAAACACGCGTTTTAGTGTAGCAACACAAAGCCCTATCAGAAAGATTTATAGTAACAGAAATGTTACCTCACCACGCAACTCGCTTTCGTTGATTTTAAGAAGCATGCCACCCGAAGCTCGCGTTAATTTTTAACAAGTGCCCGTGATACATTTAAAAGTAAGGTTAATCAGAAGCACAAATCCGTTATTTAAACTGCTTTGATTTATTACGATTATTCAAGTGTCCCACGAACATACGCATGACACGTTTTCTGTGTCCATGATACATTGTAAATACACATGTGGTCTAACGGTTAATAATTGGCTAAAACATGGCAGCAAGCTCACTTGAATGACGTGAGATAACTCTAGTATCACACGAGCCTAAAGCAAGACGTTGTGCTTTGTGCACGACACTTAATAAACGTACATGTGATGCTCTGGTTACTCACGAGTTAGATATATGACCACAAGACCGCTTGGAATAAAGGTTATTTCGCGAGCCCAAATTTTGAATGTGTATGTATTTTTGTGCACCCACAAACAGTCGTTCGACATGCCTTGTTTGTGCATCCACAAACAATCGCTCAATGATGGATATTTTTCATACTCGCTGAAGACATACATCACACTATAAATTTATAAAACATACACAAACAAGAATGTTATCATTGAGCAAAACTCTATTAAAAATTTAAACGTTCCAAAATGACATGTGAAATAATTTTGGCTAATTAGTATTATTATTAAGAAGAACAATCAATATCTTTAATAAAAATTATTACGTTGATTTAACCTTTCAGACAACATTTCACAGTAAGCCACGCACTTTTTTTTACAATATCCTAAAGGGCGATCGGACTCATTCAATCGCTATCCCTACTCATTATGAGAGAAGATGAAGTGATTCGGAAAGCCCAATTCAATTCTGAGCACGTGTCATCGACGGAAATGATCTTTACTTAAGACGTAGGGCCGAATGCAGGAATTAGGTGGTTGAGGAAGATCCTTTCGGTTTGTCGAGAACACATGTTATATTGCTATGATAAGCAATTTCTTCCAACGAGTCGTATTTCCCACTTGTGTTGATACGCAAGTTTTCCAGTGCCGTGAAAGGTTCTTCACACATGACGTGAATTGGCGTTCAACAAGTGTCAGAAAATCCACATCGAAAACTTTTTATGTCATATTGGTGACGAGTTTTTATTGCCCACGGTAAACTCATCCTCTGTTTGATTGATCCTTGTCTGAGGGCCCTCCTCCTATAGACTTTATACCCTCAAATTTCGAGTTATAAGTAAAAATCGAACGTAACTATTTTTTTTACGAGTGATTGACTTTCGAACGAGAAGAGAAACAGAGGCTAGAAAATGTTATCTCCAGTTGCCTTTGAACTGTACTTTCATATTAGGGCTTCATCGTTGTTATACATGATTCTTAACAGCGCTACGAAGATGGTCACCCTGACGTGTAACTACGAATGCCATAGTGGCAAAATATTTTGACCTTGAAATGTACAATATGAAACGGATATTTAAGTTTTAAACCGGATATGTATGTTTTGACTGTCGGAATGGTCTTCTGATTCACAAATATATTGTCATTGATATGGTTTCAACACTTCATATTATTTTCAACATTTTTTTCCTGTATTGATTTAGGACTTCTATCATTGATACGAGCCTTCTCCATTCTCGAAACGCAACCCGTGTTATACATATCATGCCAGAAGAACATGGAGCAGTGAACGAGGACATTAAAATCCCATTTGTGCGGTGTTGCTTTCAGGATCATTCCAGGGAACTTTTCACGTTAAAACACAAACTTTATATAATCAATGGGAATTGATGTGGCACTCGCCTGCACGACTGTCCCATTAACAGCGCCCGATAATGTGCTGACGACAGCAAAGGCTGCTCCCGGCAGGGGCCATTCCTCGTTTACTGCGCCACTGACGCAGCAGGAAACTGATTATGTGCTATCGATCACTAATTTTGGTGTCATTGGGTCTAGCGACAACTAAATTGGCTACCGGACCGAATAATATTCCATCTCGTGAAGTTTCGATTTGTCTGAGATTGTTACAATCAGATATCGATAAAAACAATAGCCAACCCAAATACATTCTCAACAGCATATGCCTCCTAATAAAAATTTTTTTTTGTAACAGACAATTAAACTGTGTCACTGTTCTATTAGATAGTATTTCAGTAGTATATGCTAAATTTGAGCATATTTTTAGAGAAGTATGCGATTCTGGAAACTGGTTCTATCCAGAGATACAAACTTCTTTCTATCTCAATATAAAAAATCAACAATATTGTTATTTTCAGCATTATTCCGGAAATCGTGAGCATCTGCAGGCGTGCCTGGTTTGAAAAGTTTCATTAGAAGTTATGAATTCTCCCTGATCTAAATGTTATCTAACATAATCTAATATTACATCACACACGTTCAGCTTCTCTTCAACTATGAATTATGCTGGTGTGTGATAACAATAATATTATTGGATTAGACAAACAAAATATGAAACCTCAAGGAACACCAAATTATTTAACACCTATTGATTACGGTTTCAATGACGAGAATGTGTACACACATTCGCGTTGCCGAAATCGTAATCAATAAGCAAAAAAAGAATTAGGTGTTCATTGAATTTTTCTTTTTTGTTAGTCTAATCCAATAATATTATGTTTAACAAACGGCAACATAAATCATAGTCAATGTTTTGTCGTTGAAATCTGGAAAATAAGTATTCGAAACCCAGAAATCCCTTGAAAAGTATCCGATGATCCCAGACATAAAATTAAATCACGTTATCGCTGACCTACGGTTAGCCAACGCTTGGCTGAAGTATGGCCGACGATTTCAAAATTTTATTTTATTTCACGTTTGGAATGAGTTATTGAAAATATTCTGATGCAATGATAATTTTTGTCTCCTGACTTTTAACATGTTTCAGCGGAAAAACGTGTATTCATTTTAACTAATCTCTGCAATATATTTCCAGCAGTCTTATCCTCAACTGGCGTATAATTATGTTTTTGACCCAAGCCAGTTTTTTAGCTTTCGGTCTCGACTTCCTGAAGATATCTCTCATAAGCCTCCACTCGACCGAACGTAAACGATTCTTTCTGAGCCTCATGGCTGCAAAACGTCGCTGCAGTTTCTGCAGAGAATATTTGATGATCCACAAAATTTACGTATATAGATAAATTGAACGCATTTTTATTCGTACGGAATGGTTACTAGGAACACTGATTTAAAATGAGTCGGGTTTCTGCGTGTACGACCTGCTAAGAAACGATCACTCTCTTAGGGTCTTCCACACTTGTTACCCATATCGCTTCCCTCTTCACAATTCCACGAACAATTTTAAAACTTCAGAATTCTGCGAATTATTTTCAGCGAGTAGTGATTCACGGTTACAGTGAGCGTTGTGATGACGGCTTTCGGCGAAGTCGACAGAGGAAACATATCCTGTTGCTCTGATCAATCTGCATAACTCGTTCTGAAATATGTAGATGAAATGCAGTGCTCCGAATCGAACCGGAACAAGTAAAGCGAACATGATAAACGTAATAACTATATTGAATAATGATGGCCTATAGTAGATTAATGGTCCTTTTCTCGGACACAGATTCAACTTCTCATCTGATAAAATTATAACATATACCTCCATATCAAATAACGAGTTATTTGCAACTTTTTCGTGATGACTATTGTTGTTAAATGTACAGTGGTCTAAAGATTGCAAGTCTAGGTAACATGGTACACTGTTGAACGAAGCAGATTTGTGTAAGTGATTCCCCGTAAACTATACGTTACATTTCAACGCTCCTCATATGCGGCCATGTACGTTCTGTTTTGTAATGCCATCATGAAGTCATCACTTTCAATGGACAAGGTCAATTACCCGCTTCAGAATGAACACGAACAAAAATTGTAGGCTAATCGCATTCCGTACAGGAATGTTTGATTGTATTTTAGCACCCAAAACCACTTTAGAAAATGTTCACACATGAATGACCATCATATTTTTTTCAATGGGATAAGATATTTGCAACTAAAAATTATGATCAACTTTCTGACTACGGGCGTCAGTAGCAAGTCATTTCACGTGACGGCGTATACTGTATTTAGGAGCAACCACCGTTAATAGCAGACGCCGGGGGCCCTCATAAATTGACGAGGTATTAATAAATGTGTAGATCATAACTACGTAATATTCTAATGAGAAACTTTGTGGATTATTATTTTTTTAACAGTATGTCACTACATACTATCCGATAAACTTATGGTTATGGTTACCGATTGATTTTGGAATGTTTTTTTCCTAAGAAAAGTTATTGTCGGAGTTTCTATAGGTATCCCGCTGGCAAGTAAAGTTCATTCCGCTATTCAATGTTAAGTACTTTTATCAAAACAGGTTAGTTTATTCACTTTTAAAAAAACGTTGAAACTTACTGGCATTGTTCCTCCAGCAGGGTCATTGCGGATATTTTTTTTTCGGTTAATATTTGTAATTCGTCAACAAGTAATAATCTAAGAATCGTTTATTTAAATAGGACGTACTATAGATTGCCCGTTAATGTGGATTTTCTTCACATATTTTGAGCCACAACAGAACACTTTAACGGGAATAAGTGTACATTTCTCTGTATCCATTATGTTGATTCTTCTGATGAAGTCCACTAGAGATGATACAAATGGGTATTTAGTAATGATTTACCTATATAATGATAAATATATTGTAGATGTTAGCAAGTAAACAAGCGCGAGTGCACCGTTTCGATGTATGCGAAAACTCATCCTTCAACAGATTTGAAGAGTTTTCTTATCTTGTCAGACATAAATGGTCGGGAATAGAATGGGAACTATTCCATTGGTCAAGAACCATCACATGACCGAACCATGCACCAAGAAAAGGACGTTGGACCTATAGAGCAATTAGCACAAGCAGAGATCCCAGTTAGAGTGGTAATATATTTATTAGCACAAGCAGCGATCCCAGTTAAAGTGGTAATATTTGAAGAGTGGTAATATATTTATT
>SDVV010013078.1:0-15229 GCA_016164225.1 Gammarus roeselii | reverse complement strand
GCGTTTGAGGCGAGGATTCGTTTCGTTTCATCTGAGTCTTTATCTTACCTAAATGAATAAATTGTATTTATACAACTAAACCGCCTAGCTGTAAATATTGTGTTGCGTTGCTGTCGGAGCTGAATTTGCCCGTGTAGCCACTGACCTTGTACTAATCTTGACGATGCTACCTGTACGCACTAGGGTGCGTACATACCACTCTTTATGTTCTAAAGGATTGGAAGCGGAGATCCGTTTCGAGTAAGCGTTTTTTCTTATGCGCACTAGCGTGCGTCTGACATTGCTGAAATTTTCACGTTTGTTCTAACGTTTAAAGCGTTGTTTAGTTTATTCCTCGCACACTTAGGCGTGCGAGCCTACTGGAATCAATGATCATCGAGCCCTACGGGGGAGCCTATTATGACTCACGTTGAGGCTCTGGTGGAAATAAGGCTCGAATCAAATCAAACCCACTGACACCGGGGTTTGTGAATTTAGAATCGAAACCAATTAAAATGAAAAAGAACGGAAATTGTTTGAAAAAATGTCATAAAAATGCAAAAAACTTCACAAAAAAAATAAGATTTTAGATTATTTTTACGGGTAAATTTAAAGATTACGTTAGTGTATATATTCATATATACAATAGAAATGAATGTAAAGAAGGCCCCACCTTCATTATCCAGAAACCCGGGTAGAAGCCGGTGATCAAACAATGGGCAAGACCATGCTCTATCGGAGAGGGGCTGACGGGCGCTCCAGAGCGTTGCACTCAAACCGGTCTGCAAATATATTCGGAATGCAGAATACCCTAGGCAAGATAAGCAAAATGATGGGCCTTCCCGAGCTGGAGACTGTGGACAGCTCGGCGCCCTCCAGTAAAGTCGGTGAACGCCTCACTGAACTCTAGAACCATTGTGCAACTATGAATACCCGACTGGATGAGCCGATGAAGAGGATAGAGGCCAGGGAACCCGTAACCTGTTCGCTTGCATCCGCCTCTGATAACATCGCTTTCTTCCCAGCCGAAACTCATAACGCCCGAACACCAAAAAACGTTGAGAGGAGACAATACACTAGATTTGATGACCACAACCTATTCATCAACGGCCCTAAATTCCCCGAACACTTAAGAATGACATTCGACGTTAACGACAGACCGGATATTTGCTCATATAAACTACGATAAGAACTGGGCTCCATGACTGGCCGTCCAATTCTCAACATCACCGTCAGCGGTGACGATAGCCTCACCATTAACGTAGACACAAAACTTCAAAGTGACGCTATATTCTTCAAAAACAGAATATGCGGAAAGCCTTGCAAAATCATATAACACCCGACATTTTTCCACGAGTTCAGGCCTGATTTACATAGTCTCCCGAGTGATGATGCCGATGGGTTCATCACCGAACTCGTTCTGGTTTGTGAAAGCTTCTATGTTTATATGATCAGGTATAAATGGAAGGTACAAATGATTGAACAGTGGTTTTATACTATTATTTTTGAATTGGAACAAAGTAACATGTCAACAGTTGAACTCGTCCTATAGCACTAAACATTGATTGTAATATAACAGACCCAACGGAACAAAAGTGTAAATGAACAGCAAAAACAAATGTAGTATAAGTGTAAAGCGTAAGCGTAAAACGAAAAGGCAAAGAAGGTGAAGACCCACCCTGTAGGGAGATACAAAACACGGGTTATAAATACTGAGAAATTACAGTTGTGTAACAACCTAAGGAACAGATATTAATGCTGAAGGGCAATATCACACGCCTATAAATATGAGATACTGAGTGCTAATCGCATCTGAAGTCGGTCTTACCTCCACCCGATGGATCAGCTAATGGAATGATATGAGATCTATACTTCAGGTCTGCACCCTGAAATGATATGGGAGAGCCTTGTTTATGTGTATGAAGTGACCCTCCAATAAGGGAAACACTCACCTTTTTGTCCCCTCCCCAAAGAGGCGTGATGTCTTAAAGCTTTGATCTTATTGGCCTCATATAAACTTGGGCCGTTAACTAATTTACAGGCTCCTCCCTTCTTTTTATATATGATACCCCTGAGGTAACACTGCTCTTCTACGTTATGGGATACCGGCTACACAATGCTGAATTGTCAAGTTTACCTGAATGGGCAAATTGCCTTGACTCGTCAACGTCTCCTACGTCCTGTAATCCATATGGTGGGACCACCTGCTTTTGGAGGGGAACCGAAAAATATGCAAGGCAAGGGATTTCTTCGTGTAACTTAAGCTAGGGGTAACAGGTCTAAGGCCTACACTGTTACTAGGGCACACACTGCGCAGCTCTTGGTAGTAATGTTCGGTTAGCAATGTTTCCAAATATATGTGCTAGCGGAGACTGATCATAATAGTTCAATACGAGGAATGTATAGTTGAAGCGAGAATCGCACCAAAAATCAAACCAGAAAGAAACACCACCACGGCCCTTCTGCTTAAATTCAATTGCCCAACCCCACCTAACCACCAAAACCAAGGTTACATTTTGAAAGACGTCCGATGCGATGCAATAAATGCCAGAAATACAGACACACGAGCCGAGATTGTCACGGTCAAAAAAGATGCACACACTGCTCCCAAGACGACCAATATTAACGGGACGATCCCTTGTCGTGCCCATCCGAAGAGTCTCACTGCTTTTACTGCAAAGTAAACGGCCACCCAACGGGACACGAAGACTGCCCCCAGGACAAGACTGAGAGGAAGATCCTGCAATACCAAACTGAGCACGAAGACGGCCGACGTGAGGCTACGGCCGCGATTCGCTCCCCTCAGGCTGACTCTCCCACCCAGGAGAGAAGATCAGCATCATTCCCTACCCACTTTCTCATAACGCTTGTAGGTAGCGGTGCAAACAAAGTTGCTCTCTCAATAAACCCATTCACCCTGATGAACTCGCTTTTCAAACAACTGGGAGGCAAACCGATAAACATAAACCGACAGGGAAAGAAGTATCTTGCCCACGTCGCAAATATCGAGCAAAGTAACGCTCTATAAAAGAATAACTAAATAGACAAACACAAAGTAATTTTCTAAATACATCCGTTCTTCAATGCTACTAGACGAATTATATACACTTCCAACTAAACTCCCTAAACTGACCTAAGGGCTTTTGCAGCAGGCTTAGCAAATTATTATGGAGTCACCAACGTTTCACTTGCAGAATAGATCAAACCACGAAACATCCACACCACCGCATATCAAATAATTTTCCCAGGACGTGACTCACCGGAATTCATAGCAATCCCGGGCGAACAGGGAAAAACAAAAACTTACCCTGTGGTGACATGGCCTGTCATATGCAAAAATGCCTGGAATACAGCCACGTCATCAAATACTGCCAGCCATACATACCCCAACGCTGTAAGAGGTGCGCCGGCGAGCATGACCGAAAGGACTGCACAGCCCGCCAACCTAAATGCTACCACTGCTCATGCCTCCATGAGGCAGGCGATCGCGACTGCCCAAAGCAGATGGACCAAAAAGCAATGACAATCATACAAAATGACCGCAGAGTCACACGAAAACAAGCCATTCAAATTTTTTACGACGAAAACCCAAACTGCCGTAATTTAAATTACGCCAAAGCACTTGAATCCACAACTAAGTCTACCTCACCAGACAACACCAGCATACCGTCAACACAAACTATTACCATGACCCCAACACCCCTCTCCGGTACTAACAATACCACAACCAGCCCAGCGACCGCCCTCGTAATACAGGCGGGCGTTCCAAGCAATGAAGCCACCAGTGCCCGGGAGAGCTCTGCGATTGATGCTGCTTCGGTCGACTACGAGGAGAAGGCCAATAACCCGTAAATCTAAAGGCCAAGAGACGAAGATTCCTCCGACGACGACCGCGGGATACGCGATACCCTCTCGCCATGCAGCAAAAAGATTAGCAGCACCCCACAAACCACAGCTCGCCTCGATCAGAGCGTTGAACGACTTCTGCGAACGCTCTCGATCAAGGACACCTCCGACTCATAGACAAGAACAGCACGAAAGTTCCTACAAACCACGCGGCCGCTCCAGACCATCAAAATCTGGGCGTGAAACAGATCCGAAATGAACAACAACACAATACTTCAGTGAAACTGCAAGGGATTTAGAAGCAAGAAAGATGAATTATTATCGCTAATCTCTACCCATAAACCTTTGGTGGTAGACCTCCAGGAGATCAAACTCCGTGACACAGCCACCTTCACAATCCCTCAATATGTCATACACCGTCGCGAAGGCCACAATAATGTGACTGCACACGGCGGAGTGGCACTTATGATCCATCAGAGCATACCTCACCACCTTCTCCCTCTGAGGACTGAACTCCAAGCTGTCGCAGTGAAGATATGTATCTCAAGACCAATTACAGTGGTATCTACTCGTCTCGAAACCACGACCTCACGGAGGCATTAATTACCGGGCTGCTCAACCAATTGCATCATCCCGTACTCCTCCTTGGTGACTTCAACAGCTACCACGAAGTGTGGGGATGCATGAGAACAGACCCCAGTGGAGTGATAATGGATAACACCATCGACACTCACAACCTGGTCCTCCTCAACGACGGACAACCCATACGGGTCACCCTCGAAAGCGAAACCGCCATCGATTTATCAATATGTTCCCCCACTTTAGTTCCCCAACTCGTTTGGGGAGTCCTGTGTTCAACACATGAGTGATCACAACCCAGTGACCATATCGCTCCTCACTAACCGACCAAACAATCCCGACGCACAGGAACTTCGATTCAACTACCGGAAAGCCAGCTAGGAGGGATACTCGACACATGTCGCATGAGACTATGGGGAAGGCCTTCCCGAAAACATTTCAGAGCTCTACCTTGTCATACATCTATACGAGAAAATCCAAAGTGCAGCTGCAGCATGCATTTCCCAATATTTACCCCCAACCTTTTCCAGAAACCTTGGTTGTGCCCTGAGGTACAAGAAGCAATGAACCAGCGTGAAAGCACATACGGGACCTTCCGCCGCGCACGTTCCCTCAGGAACCGAGTAGCCTGTAAATCAAAAACTGCCGTGTTTTGCTAACTTCGCGTTAAGAAGAAGCAAGAAAGCTTGACCCAATTAGTTGACACAATCAATCGAAACACCCCTCTTTCCTAAGTGTGAGGAAAAATCAGACGTATCCCATGGTCGCCCCGAGCGACTTATCCACGTACTGTCTATTCTTCATACGCGGACATCGCGGACAAACTAGCTCAGACTTCCAGCCCGCCCCTAGGCATCTGTTGGGTTCACGGGCCGCACGGAGTCACGGCCCAACCGGGGGGGTGAACACCCTTATTTCCCTTCAGACTCCCCTCTTCTTCACCATATACTATCCTTTTCTCCCTATCCTGATTTGCTAGACTTTTTAATTACCTCATTTGCATCTTATATTTAGTTCAAATTTCATTAAACTGGTCTAAGACTCCTTAACAACTCTCCTAAAAGTCGCTGCGAACTTACCTGAATCAGCGACGGTCGCACCCTACGGGGGAGCCTATTATGACTCACGTTGAGGCTCCGGTGAAAATGAGGCTCAAATCAAATCGGCCGTACGGTTGCATCTGTAAATGCTGTGTTCATATTTTTTTATTAAGTAACACGATGCTGGGCGACGTGATCGTTCGGCTGTAGCGAGATGATTGCATGTTAGTTTTTTATTTCAAGTCTTTTATGTTTAAATTATTTAATAATTAATTTCTGCATTTCTAAATCGATTCCTCAGAACCGTAAACAAAAGAGCAAGAAAAAGATGCAGAAGGTGGACAGTAGCGTTGTTGTCTTCAACGTGAACTCAAAGGACCGCACGAATGGCGAGGACAGTTTCGCCCAGTAGTGAAATGCCACTGCTAACAACTGCGTCGGCGAAGTTCCTGTCCTGCCTGGACAAAACGGAGGCAAGACCACACCAACGTCCGGCGGCGGTAGTTGCGGTCCTCCCTTATTGATTGGTCAAGTTAGAACAAAAACACCACCACTGCGAGTCGTGACCTGCACACAAACGTTTTGTGGCCAAAGTTTTCTGTTGCTGACGCTGTAGTTACTCAGTTGCCAGCTACTGATGATGGAGCTATCGTCATGAAGCTACTGCTGCTGCAACTGCTGCTGCAACTGCTGCTGCAACTGCTGCTGCAACTGCTGCTGCAACTGCTGCTGCAACTGCTGCTGCTGCTGCTGCTGCTGCTGCTTCCTCGCGCGGTTTGCGTCTTCGAAGGGTGGTGTTTTAGGTTTTCTTGTTATCCCCCATACTTGAATTCGCTGTTTTGTTACGGTTATTCCTTGTTGAGCGACTTGAAACCTTTACGCGGAACGTACCGAGAGCAGCGATACTGGTATGGGAATAGGTGAGCGCTGTGCTGGCACTTCAGCAGAAATAAGATGATTCCAGTGCCTAGTTGAACAATATAGCATCACCGGGCATGTCTTGATTATCACTTCTAGGTACTGTAACCATCACTTTGCTTGGGGTCCGCGTTCTTACGTCGGTATGCCTCTGTATTATCAAGGCCTTGTGTGTTGACGGGATCCGCTGCTGCCCTGCTCGTGCTGCCACTCTGCTCTAGCGGCCACTGTCGTGTGCTGCGACCTCGCCTGCTGGTGGTACGTGTGTCAGGCGCTGTTGTGAACCACTGCTTTTGGAGATTTTTCAAACACTCACTGTAGATATGACATCGGTGCAATTTGAAGATTAATCAAGAGTGACTCATTGAATGCTTTGAGGGGAAAAGTCAGATTAGAGTGGTCTTTTGCTCCCAAGCTGGCTCCAAGCTGGGTTGAATTCTTAGGTGTTGAGTACGTGCTACGTTGAAGCCTTAGCCATCGTGGAAGGTCCACACTGCAAACTTATGCTGCTAAAGTTCTCATTGAGTTTATCATATTATCATTAGTTTGCAAAAGGACCTACTCGGTACGATAATTGGTCGAGGTAATTTACATCATACGTTGAATGTTCATTATTCTGGTCCTAAAAACCAACCGCGTTAATGCCTCGTCATGATGAGATTATCAGCGCTAGTAGTTTGATAATTCAACGATTGTAATAAACGTACCTTCATAAAGCTTTTATCTGACCGAGTAGTCTCAAACAAGGTGACTAACTTGGTGATATTTTCAAACGGGGTAGTGTAGCTACTGAGTCAAAGGTGGCCTAACACGATGGTCGCAAATCAACTCACGCACGAAATAAATACCCGAATGCGAGCATCGAGTCTACACGAGCATGTCCTCTTCCTTGACATTTCTGTCGTTCACATCGGTAGCTGACTTGTTTAAACCGACGCGCGTTTGTAGCCAGCACACGACCTTGGCTATTGTTTAGCTTCGTTTTCCCCACTCTGGCGAGTTTCATGCCCCTCACCCCCATCCATTGGTCCCTCTTTCCCATCCCCCCAAGCTGTTCCCTTTCTACACTGTGCTGTTGTTTGGGGCATTGCAGACCAAACTGATGGCCTTGTACTAGCTGTTACCAGCGCCGCTGTCAGTCAGATATTACACTGAAACTTCGCCAAAGATAATTAGAGGATTTACTCAGACGTTAATGCATCCCTAGGGCTACCGCGTACGTGTAAAGAGTGGCTCATGATATATTTGTTGAATTGGTAGCCATTGTTTACAAATCGAAAAAAAAGAATATTTATTTATGTACGTGGTTGTAGGGTAGGGAAATGGAAACAATAACGCATGATACACTGTGATCTTAATTATGTTTTTTATAGTGACATTTAACTGCAGATTGTCTAACTAAATTTATTGATTGTAATATTTCGAAAAAAATACTTGAATAAACAAAATGCTATACTTATTGAATCAAAATGTTCTTCAGTTGTTTGATTCCCTGCCGTTAACAACTCCAGCGCCCTCACTCAATGCCGCTATTCACTGATCTGCCGTCAACTGACGCCACAGAGAGCGCAGACAGTGCACCCAGTCGGCTTACGGGTGCCTGTCTCCGCAGTCAGCACATTTCAATGCTTAGTAGATTACATATGCCGTCGGTGCTTGTATTGTTAATATTATTGTTTGGAAAGGTCCTGTAGCAAACTAGTTTTAGTGATTTGGAAAAATAGAGTTCCGGAGATGGTAATTTGATGGATTTAGGGATTATTGCGTCCACTGGGCCCTAGCTCATGTAGCCGAAGATGGTTCCCAGTGGTCCCATCCTGAAAGGTTGCCACTCCTCGGGGCCCCAGTGGCTCCTTCCTGCCCCAGTTGCTTGCGCCAAAGTTATTACGACTTTGATAATACACTACAAAGCTCCCTTGTGAGCTCACCCTTAACTGAAGTGCTCAGTTATTTCAAATACGGACTAAGTTAATGATTGACTGAAGACTTCAAAGAAATGTACGCTTTTGTTTTCCTAATTCATAGTAATCCCATGAATGCGCTTTATTGGTAGGTGGTCGCTTTTCCTGTTCGTTTCTCCACGAGCCAGCTGTTTCTGATTTAGTGGAATTATTTGACAAGTGCGGCACAAATTTTACCGGCTTCTATCAAGATAGTTTCTTGCACTAACTTCCCTCCATTCCTTCAATACCAAATTGGCCACCCATTGAAGTAAAAAAAAAATCGAAATGCACTACTTTGGTGGAAGGTCCTTGTAGTTTACCTAATTTAAATTTTATGCTTGACCGCTCTGCGATCAATATGAGGGCTCAATGAAGGAACTTACTGGGTGAAACTTTTCTAATTGAGGGAATGTGAATCAATTAAAATGTAAACTATAGTAGCTATGATTGTTGAGATGCCTATTGGCAGCGAGTTAGACGAGACATATGATGTGCAATTCAAAGAATTGCAGGCTATGTTTGTTTGATTTGGATCGTCAGGTGTTAGCTACTTCATATGGAAAAATTTGTGTCACTAATCTAAGCCATCACTTACAATGAACCGCTTTATGCAACTGGACAAGTACCAATTATTGGGTAGAGCTGTTCGGTTAACTATATTTTAAAGCTCTCATCGCTCAAAATAACTAGGGACAACGATTTTCCTTGTAGAACAAAGTTATTGGAAATTTGTCCAGTATGAAACCTAGATTAAAAATTTCATCTCCATGAATACTAACTGCTCTACTATCCATTTTATTCACGAATCCATAAATGGACCTTTACTATTGCTTGCAATTTGATCAGCCCACAAGCCTTAAAACGCACGAAGTGACCTCATAATTTCAAGATTTTTCATCACTTACCCTCCTCGCACCTAACAAAGCACGAAAGGACCTTATAGCTTCAAGTGGTTGCATTGCTTATCCTCTCACTAACCAAACATAGCACTAGGCGACTACTTTGTCCTGTGTGCTTTCGTTTTTGTCCTCCCACTATCCTGATTGGGTAGTTAGCGACCGCGTCCTAACTCCTGTCCTAACACGCTACCTAAATTGCCGTGATTAACAAACATCAAACGCGCATCGCATTTAGTCAACTGGCGTGTGTGCGTCCCCCAATTAGAGTGCTTGAGAGATTCACTGCCAAGCATCCGATGCCCTACAATTTGAGTTGTTTTTGATACCCCGTGCAGTCAGAGGAGAACTCGCTGCCCTGCTTGTCGCTGACGCCAGACGCCTACTAAACACTTCGAACTGCTATCCACCTCATGGGTAAATACTTCGCATGCTTTTCGTAGGCGTAATTGTGTGCTTCCTTTAAAGTGGTCAAATATAAAAAAAAATTGTTTTCATTGCTTACATCCTATTTGGTTTGACGTTTTTTGCTTTGGAATTAGATTTAATTGGAACGAGCGATATAGTAGTATCATTAGTGCCACATAAATAGAGCCACCGCGGTCTGGTGTTTGCTCGTGACAATTTGTTTCATGCATACAGCGTCCTTAGTCAAAATATTATTGTGCTTTTCCATTGCCTTAACTTGCATAAATGTAGAGATCTAAATTTGCGATTATTTTTGATGCTCAATATAACAAGATAACGCAGAAAATATGCTCCTAATATATATCAATGACTTGAAGCTCTGTCCGTTTGCCTTTCAACACTTCTGTGTACAGCTCTTTGACCTCATCTTATTGTCTTGCTAACTCATATAATTGATTGCTTCTTTATTTTACTTATTTCATTCCCGTGGCATGGGACACTGTCCGTGAATTGCGCCCATTGCACAGCCTCTTCTCCACTCTGAATCCATGAGTTAGTATTGGTCCTTTAATGAGGAGCGTTCCGAAATGATTTAGTCGTGTAAACCCTTATCAAGTGCGAATATACCCATAAACATTATGACTGGCTGTACACAACCTGCCGTCGGTTGTTCTCAATGACTCGATCATGTTGACTGGAGATCATTGAAAGCATGTCGAGTGCTTGTGGCTTGTCTGTTCTTGCTAACCCACTCGTAAATGGTGGTATGCTGAAATGATTTCACGATTAACCTTACGTTACATCATTACCAAGGAGTCATTTTACCTAGATGCTCCGTTAATCATTACCAATGAGTCATTTTACCTAGATGCCCCGTTAGTGAAGTCTGCACATTTGCTCGCTGATCTTATCAGTCAAACATGACCGAGTGAAGTGGACTCGAGCTATAACAGTTTTCAGTATCTCAGTCAAAAAACTTGCGTGATTTTTTTTTTCTTCTAAATTCGATGATGAACTTTCAGAATCTAGCTTAGGGATTATCCTTGTTAATTACTTATCGCATTGTTTGATTTTTTACTGAAGTATTCCATGTCGTTTCTTGACCTCGCTAGCAGCTGCAGCATTTAGTGCAATGATATTCTCGCAGTTAATAAAAGCGGCAAAATTATCATGGAACATCTTTGCTGCAGGATTGATGCATCCTGCAGGAGGATCATAGTGGTCGTAGTGCAATGCTCACGGAATAATTTACTCTGTGATGCGCTTGTGCGATTTAGCATTGTGGTACAAGCTTTCATCATCTTCTCTCTTGGAATTATTTAGCATTGTGGTACAAGCTTCCATCATCTTCTCTCTTGGAATTATTTAGTATTGTGGTACAAGCTTCCATCATCTTTTGTACCGTCATTTATTTGAATGTTATTAGATTTTTTGTTGTGCATGAACCGGACGAAAATGTGTATATGCATTGCCAGATTTTCAAAGCGGTTTCTCGCTATGACTGATGAAGAAACTCAACCATAATTGATTAATTGAAGCGAACTCCCTACAGTGATTTAGTGTGTGACGAGTTATTCACGGTCCCTGTATCATTCAACTGTCATCGTTTCCGTCTCCCTACTTGGTTCACGACGCAGCTGCTTGCCTTTAGACTTGAACAACCAGATTAGATCATGGTGTCCGTCTCCACCCGAACAAGCGAGCAAAGGTACATAGACGCCGGCGCATTGGATGCGTGGTCGACAACTGCTTGTAACTGCTGCTGCCATTGGCCGAGCAAGTACCCAGTCGCAAGGAAAATAGGCCCACAGATTCCCCACATAAAACTGGCTGCCTGTTATCAAGAATAATGTATAACCGTACACACTGAGATTGGCTCCCAATCACCACCTCCCTTGTAACATCTCACGTGGACGATATGTGGCAACTAAATGGACTAATGATGCTTCCAGTCGAACCCTCAGTTGGAGAAGGAATATAAAGTTGCAATCTTGGACAGGAGCGACCAATTATCCAGGACACTCGTGGATGAGTTGCTATCATCTAATGGACACAGCCAAGCTACCAAGCGGCAATCAGCGGGAAGCACTTACTGATAAAGTACAACTTACATGGGGCAGCACGACGAGTGTCCTACTCACTGACCTTGCTTACAAGACAAGGCTAATCGCTTCGCCAAACATACCGGCTTTTACGGGGCTGTGTGAGTATCAAATATCAGTGCAGAAAAAAAAATCTTTCACCTTATTATGTACTCCTTTATAAATCTTTCATTCCGTTATAAGAAAGTAATAAAGTATTGTTTCCGTATGCATTTGCGTGCCTACATGCCACAACTAAAAATGCGAAATGATTATATTTTAGTTGTGGTTATTGCTTCAGCATGCTGGAGTGCGAATATATAAGAACGAATGATCTTTGCGCCCTATGGGGGATTCGCCTAGCCTCGCTCTTTGTCCCGCTGAAGATGAGCTCTCTAATCTATGACTCTCAAGTGAAGAGCTCAAGTGAAGATGAACCCCTATTCTAATCTAACCAGTCTCTGGTCGAAGGTTTACTTGCGTGCATCCTGATTCATTGCGATGGAAATGGTTACAAGAGAGCGTTACACCTTCGCTTTCCGGAACCTGTTTACGTCAATTTCACTCTTCGTCAACTCAAAATGACCGTCGAGTCGTTTGTTTATATTTCATGACTGGTGATCTAATTTGTCTTCGTATTAATCTAACGCGACCTCACCTCCTTTATAATCTTGAACCCATGAGTGGCCTGTCGCTCTCCCTCCCCTAAGGGTGCACGAGAAAGCAACGACTCGCACAGGGCTCCACCACCACCATCTCTAGTGCGAGGTAACAACACTGGCCGCCCTGTCATACTTAGGACGCCTCATCAGCTCAAAGTGGTATAGTAAACTGTTCACTAATGAATGGTACCTGGAACGGTTCTGCCCGACATCACAGACAGAATTGGGTTGACCGAATGTTTTTCCGAAATGTCAGTTGTCGATCGCTGCCGGTCTGCTTGCAGTCACGGTTACGTCTAATCTTGACTCGCTGCCGGCCTGCTTGCAATCACGGTGACGTCTAATCTTGACCAATTTCGTGCGATATTGTTGTATTGAACATTACCTGTGTCTCAAAAGCGTGTTGTCTTCTCTTAACATTGTTCCGACTGACCAGGACAATGTTCAGGATAACTTTATAATATTCAAGACACTTCTGTTTCAATCCACAGGGTGTCCCCTGGTAGAAAAAGCAGGGAAAACTGTTGAAGTCGGGGAATTTAGTTTACACTGGAAAAGTCATGAAATAGTCAGGAATTTGTATAAAAATCACTGGAAAATTTGTCAGTGTCAAATATCTTGTCATTTATGAGTTTTCTAAAAAATATTATTGAATATTATATTACAACTTTTACAGTATCGAAGTTGAATATCCTTCCCAACTTGCCTTAACTTAAATATTCAGTTGCATTGTATTCTGACTGTAGGCAGAGATGCAGCGCAAAAATCATTTTGCATGACTTGTGCTACTGTAATCTATTTTGTGGTGGCTCATTTGTTCACTGGAAAAAGCTACATTTTCTCTGGAAAAGTCGGAGAAATTGAAACACCCTCGCCAGGGGACACCTTGAATCCAGTATCGCCTCGATACAACCATCGCGGCGTTGATGGTGCTCACGATGCCACTCCTTATCGTCGTTTGATGTAACTGTTGCCCTCACGATGCCACTCCTTATCGTCGTTTGATGTAACTGTTGCCCTCACGATGCCACTCCTTATCGTCGTTTGATGTAACTGTTGCCCTATCACAAACCAGTTGCTGCTGCAGTAGCTTCGTTTCCATCCAGATCGTTTGACGAGAGTCCAGCTCACGACGTAGGTCTTGGGCTGTCATTCAGTGACCTGCACCACCACGATATGTAATACATGTTGAGTTGGTGGTAGGTTGTTACACGTTTCTGCTGCTGAAAATTGACCTTTTCAAATAGACTGCCAACTCGAGAAAGACTTTTCTATTATTTATCAAGTTTGGATACTCTTGCATAACTAAGCTGCATTTCTATGGGAGAAGTTTATACTACGGATTGGTAGTTAGCCGTTTTCATGGCTTTATTTTACTGTGTCCAGAAATGGTGATACTCAAACGTGGGTGAGTAAATGGATATGATGAAGTTTGTTTCACTTACCTCACTTCTTAAAAAGTTTGGAACAGCCATTGTGACGTTGATGCCTCTACGTTGACGAGTTCTCTTTACCCAATTTCCCGCTGCAAAGTCGACGCACTGCCCTTAGTTGCGAGTACAAACTAATCTCTTTGAGTAAACTTTCCGGCTTATACGAAGCAGGGAAAATTTTGTGCAGTACAAACTCATTTATTCTTCCATCCCACCGTGTACTTCATTGCGTTAATCGAGAAGCACGGAAAGGAAGAATTATTGAAAGAGCTACATTAGATCACTAGTTTTTTATTTGGTTATTAATTATTATCCCCGTATGCACTTCCGTGCAAAGATACCACCAATAAAAATTCTAAGCAATTGTCATTTTTCTGAAGTAATTGTTCCCGTACTCACTTGAGCCAACGCATCAGAATTGGTGGCCTTCACCGCGCCTTACGGGGTAGCTCACTATGGCTTACGTTTAAAGTTCTGGTGGAGACGAGTCCCTTGATCTAAAATCTAGGGAAAAGATGTTCCTTGTATTAGTCGTTCACAGAGAAAGTTTTCATGTCGCTGTCTCCTTCTCACCCTGTGGTGCCAGCAGGGCTTTGAAAGTTTTTTTTCTGAGACTGACGAAGGGCTTTATTAGAATTGATAATGATACTTGGGTTAGATGAAATTAAATTTTTCATAGATATCTAGGTGGCCCATGTAACGTTTTGAGGAAAATTCTTTTTACAGTTGAAAAACACTACGTGGGAGCCTATTAGGACTCACGTTGAGGCTCCGGTGGAAACAAGGCTATTTCACCGACTTTTCCTTGATAGGGGTGGATGGATGATTATTTATTTTATAGATCATGAACCTTTTATTTTAGTATTTCTTATTTCGTGGGCTCTATTATTTATGTGCACTTTTTCATGGTGATTAATTTTGTATTAGTTGTATAATTATCCTTAGACGCCCACAGAAATAAACTAAGACAAATCTTTATTCATACACAAAGGGTATGGTATTAAGTTTTGCATCTTAAATCTATACATAAATGTACACAAATCGACAATAATGGTAAGCCAAGACAATCGTACAGATTAGTGGCCTTACTGATTTTATTGCAAATTATAAATGCCAAAATGTGATCGAGGATGTCGGTAACGTGCATCTTACATCCATAGGTGAACGAACATAAGTGCAAAACTGTCCGGAACATTTAACAACTAAATAAATAAAATAAGAGTTTTTAAGTACGCAATGAATCTGCTCTATATTCAAATGACACATTATATATTGGGGTGAATGGATGATTTTTAATTATTCATTTTATAGATCATTAACACTTTACTTGGGTATATTATTATTTCTTATTTCGTGGGCTCAATTATTCATCTGTGACCTTTTTTCATGGTGATCTTTTTTTTATTAGTTATATAATTATGTATCGTTAGACGCCCGCAGGGGC